>JARHVA010002077.1:0-120000 GCA_037957365.1 Torreya grandis
AGATGTATTTTTCTCCCATTTCTATTTTTTAATGTTGATATATATATATATATATATAATATATATAATATATATATATATATATATATATATATATATATATATATATATATATATATCAACATTAAAAAATAGAATGGGAGAAAAATACATCTCAAAAGCTCGGTCAGGAAAGGGTTGTTTTTAGTAAGATCTCAAGCTCTTTTAGTGTATCGTGTAAGGGGCTATTTTTTATCAATACAGGCTAGTATTTTTTTGTCTCTTGCTTGCCTTTCTTTCTTCTCTCTATCTTCCTTCATCTAGTATCATAGCCAATAATGACATCTTATTCCACCCCAAGCCTTACTAATCCCCAAATTCCTCAATTTGTTGGCAAGAACTATGAGTATTTGTTAATCACAATAAATTATTTGTTTAGTTATCAATATATATATGATCTTGGGGAAAATGGATTCCATTAACCTACTGATATAATATCATACAATCATTATCTTAGGAATAGTATTATTTACTCAAAGATTATGAAAAAAAGTATTTAAAGGTTCTCTTCTATATCATTCAAGCAATGCATGAATGTGTCTTCCCAAGCATTATAATAGCAACAGAATCAAATCCAGCATAGGACATCTTCCATAATTCATATCAAGGTGTGGATAACATAAAAAATATAAATTTTTAAATGTTGATAAGAGTTTTTGAGACTATCTCTATGTAGAATTCTAAATCAATATATTCATTTTCTACTCAATTTATTGGTTTAGTTAATCAAATTAGGTATCATGATGAGACTCTTTATGACAATAAAATAGTAGAATTATTTTTTAGGAGCCTATCCATAAAGTTTGAGTCTATTGTTGTGGCTATAGAAGAGACAATTATTCTTTCATAATTTTTTATAGATGAGATTCATGCATCTCTAATTTCTTATGAGCATAGGCTAAGTCACTACTATAGCTCTTCTTTGGAGCATGTTTTCAAGTCTTAATTTTATATTATTTATGGTAGAAGAAGAGGGAGATCTAACTTCAGAGAAAAAATAGTACATTCATCAAGAGGTGGAAAAAACAACCCAACAATTCAAGTGGTAGTACCCCCAACCAAAATCTAGGTCAATATCAATTTCATGGCCAAAGGAATGACAATTCTCAAGTTCAATGTTATTATTAAAAAATGTATGCTTGCTATGCATATGATTGTATAAAAATATAGTTTGATTACAATAATCAAAGTGAAAATTTATTTAGATACAATTAAAATTAGGATACTATGTTTTTGGCATGCATTGTTTCTAAAGAGAGTCCAAAAGATGTCTGGTTTCTATATTAAGGTCTGATTAATCATATGACATGTATTTTAGAAGTGCTTTTCAGTTTAGATTAGTCAATAAAATCATATGTTCCTTCAGGAAATGATAATAGAATGTCAATCATGGGTAAATATAATGTCAATATTCTAACAATGTAAGGGGGAGGAAAAACTTGTTCTAGATGTTTATTATGTTACATGTTTAAAGAATAATTAGATGATCTATGGATAGCTTGTTCAAAATGGTTTAGAGTATTTTTTGAAAATAATTAATGTGCAATTTTGGACTGATTTCCAAAAAATCAACTAATAGCCATAGTTCAAATGACTAACAAAAAAAATATCCCTTTGAGGTTGAAATAAAATTGAGGGTGGAATTTAGTCTAGCTCACTTGACAATGATCCCTTTATCAACCTCACATTTATCCCATCAGGATATAGTTCAATATGCATATTTTAAGTTAGAAATATAAAATAAGAATTGTATTTGGCATTTACAATTTGGACACTTAAATTTTGGAGGTATAAATTTACTACACATGAAGAATATGGTAAAATATATGCCATTAATATAAAAAATAGATATAATATGTGAAGGATCCAATTTTGGAAAGCATCATAGAGAGTCGTTCCCAATTAACAAGTCAATTAGAGCAAAGAAACCATTGAATATTATTCACTTTAATTTATGTGGATAAATATAGACACTTTTAACTGGTTGATGCTTATATTTTTTTCCATTCATTGATTAATACACCATAAAGACATTGGTTTATTTTTTGAATCAAAAATCTAATGTTTTCGATAAATTTTCACCAATTCAAAGCCCTCATTGAGAAATAAAATGGACAATAGATAAAAATTTTGATAATAGATAGAGGTGGATAATATGTCTCAAATGCTTTCATAAAATGTTTCAAGGATAATAATGTCCACCAATATTTTACAACTCAGTATATGCCTTATGAAAATGGTGTGGCAAAGAAAAATAATACAATAATCATGGACATGGCCAAGAGTATGTTGAAGGCCAAACATTTTCCTAATGAGTACTAAGTATAGGATGCAGCATGTGAATTCTACATAATCAATATCTGTCCAACCAAGTGTGTCAACAACATGATTCCATAGGAAGCATAGAGTGGAAGAAAGCATAGTGTTGTTTATATGAGAGTGTTTGAATTTGTGTCATATGAACATGACCCAAATTAATTGATAGATAAATAAGCAAACAAGGTAAAAAAATATATCTTTTTAGGATACAAAGAGGACACAAAGGATTAAAAATGGTATAATCCAATAACCATAAAGATGATAATTACTAGAGATACACAATTCATATAAAAAGAAACATGGAATGGAAGTTTGGATAAAACAGGGAGTATTTCATCAGGGTCAACTTAAGATGATATGGAATTATTGAATCCAACATGTATCACCTCTCTAGTACCTCCTTCCACTCCAACATAAGATCAATAAAGTGGTTTTCAAGGTGATACATCAAACCTAACATTAGTAAGTCTAAAAAATAGAAAAAGAAGACAAGGGGATATCTATGATCAAAATGAAGTTGAGCATAATTTTAATAATTTTTATCATTTTTCCTTATTTTCAAAATTAAATGATCTAGTTCATTTTGAAGAAGAAATTAAATATGAAAATTGGTCACAAGTCATGGATGAAGAGATTGATGTTATATATAATAATCATACATGGGATTTAGTGATCTTCTAAAAGGAAAATATGTGATAAGAGTAAGGAGGGTCTATAGCAAAAATTTTAATATGAAATGAGATGTGCATAAACATAATACAAGGCTAGAAGAAAAGTTCTTTTCACAACAACCTGGATTTGAATACAATAATACATGTTTTCAAGTAGCTCAGCTAGACACAATAAGAATAATATGGGCTATAGCAACTTCGAAAAAGTGGAAATTTTATCAAATGGATGGAAAATCCTTTTTTATAAATATTTTCCTAGAACAAAATGTATATGTGGAGTAGCCACAAGAATATGAGATATTTGGTCCTAGAGATAAGGTCTACATACTCAAGAAAGCACTCTATGGACTCAAGAAAGCTCTTAGAGCATGTATAGGATAATTGATTCATATCTTTTATAGAATGGTTTTATTAGGTGCAACAATGAGCCTACATTATATAAATATACTAATGAAAAAGCTTAAATTATAGTTTTATGTCTGTATGTTGATGATTTGATATTCAAAGGTGACTTATCAATTGATTTGTTTAATGCAACCATGAAGAAATAATTTGAAAAGATGGATTTGGGTCATATGAAGTATTTTCTTGGGATTGAGGTGAATCAATCTAAAAATAGCATATTCATTTTTTAAGCTGAATATGCCAAGGAAATTTTTAACTATTTCAATATGGTAAAGTGTAAGCCAACATGAACACCATTCATAATAGGTCAAAATTTAAGCAAGTATGATGAAAGATCAAATGTTGATTCAACATTATATAAAGACTCATTGGCAGTCTGATGTACCTGATAACCATAAGGTCGAATATAATGTATAGTGTGAACCTTATTTCAAGGTTCATGGAGTCTCCTAAAAACTCTCTTTGATAAGCATGAAAAATAATTTTGAGATATGTGAGTAAAACCAGCAATCATGGAATTCTATATTCAATGTTCGATGAGTTTAAACTCATAATATACACATACAATGATTATGTAGGAAACATTGATGATAAGAAAAGTACATCTAGTTATGTTTTTTACATTGAAATAGGTACGTTATAATGGGAATCCAATAAACATCCCATTTTCACTTTGTCATTCGTAAAATAAGATTATGCAGTAGTAATGGGAGCTACATGTCAATAAATTTGAATGAGAAGGATGTTAGTTGGTTTCAGGCATAAATTGGAAAAGGAAAAAAATATTTTATATGACAAATACTCATAAATTTTACTATCTAATAATAACATATTTCAAAATAAGAGTAAACATATGGACATTAGATATCATTTCATCATATAATTAGTCAACAAAGAAGAGTTCTTTTTGGAGTTATGTAGATCTAAAGATCAATATGAAGACATACTCACCAAGACATTAAGAAAATAGATCTTTGAGTATATAATATATTGTTTGGAAATACGAGATGGTGGTATTTATGATTAAGGGGTAGTGTTGAAATGTCTAATTCCAACTATCTACCAATTTCAGAATTCTCTTATTCACCATCCAACATATCTCCTATATTAGTAGTGCAGGCCCCCTTCAATGCATCACTATATCTTGAGCCAAAAAATATTCAATTATCACAAACTTTTAATATGTAACAATTGTTTTGGGGGAGTTAGGATCATTCTATTATTTTCCATGTGTATTCATAAAATGTTTCCTTATTGTAATGCATAGAGTAGTGAAGCTCTCCTAGGAATATATAGATATATATAACTGAAAACTAGAAACATAGAGTTGTGCAAAATAAAATAGGTGTAAATTTATTACCTTAACAAGGTTGTTTTTAATAAAATATCAATCTCTTTTAGTGTATTATTTAAGAGACTATTTTTATCAATACAAGCTAGTTTTTTTTTTTTTTTTTTTTTTTCTTCTCTCTATCTTCCTTCAGTTTTTCACTTTCATAATATTTTAGTTCTTAATTATTGATGAGTGTCTTTAGGTGACTTAATTATTAAAATTCAAATATTTTTTTAAGCATTCTTTATTGCAGAGAGGAAATAAAGTTTGGTTTTTAGATGAAAATTAATGCTAATTTTTTATTTTTCATTGTTAAATATTTTATGCTAAATTACTTAAGTGAATATTATTGTTTTCTTAATTGATATATATATATATATATATATATATATATATATATATATATATATATATATATATATATATATATATATATATATATATATATGTTATTTTACTTGAGGTTTTTGTGTTATAACTTTATATTGGGGATTTTTCATGGTTTGGATAATTTTGTTTATTTATTTATATTGATTTTTGGGTGATAAGAATTTAATAAGAATCATTTGATAGAATGTATTAAAAAACATTACATATTTAAATTTTTAATCTATGGATTTTTGAACAAAATTTATTATCAGTTCAAATGATTAATAGGATTTTAATGTTATAAATCTCTAAAATTTTCTTAAGATGTATGAAAATGATTAGACCCATTATATGTAACTCATCATTAAATAACTAAATAATTTCCTTTTCCCCTCAGTTTTCTTTTTACTTATTTTATTAAATTTGTTGTAATTGACATTAGTGGCTTGTAATTAATTTATCTTGTTATTTAATCTATGTATTTACTAATAATAGTTTTTTTTATCTCATTTTTATGTTTTTCTAGAGTTAAGGAAATATATGTCATTAATTATTGATTTTATTATTGGAAAATAAAATTATGAGTTTTATTAGTTTATAGCATTTTATGTTGTTAATATAAATGTATGTTAGATTTAGTCTTGTAAATCATAGGAGACTGAGTTGATATAATATCCATTGATTAATTAGAAAAGAGTATTTATTATATGTCATGGTTATTCATCTCCTTCAGTTCATTGTGCTTAAGCCATATATCAAGTTGTTTTTATATTTATTTTGTAGGATCATGGGTTTTTACTACATTAGTTTGGTATTAGGTTAAACAATGATGGCCTAGAAGGAAATTCATATATAATAGGGAGAAAGAGCTCAGAGGAATGTTTGTCTTCAAAGTAATAATGTAAATAAGTGGCTCAAAATATTAGAAGGTGTTGAGAACAAATTAATTTTGGATGATTCTGAAGAGGAATAAGAGAACTAAGAAAATGTAGTTAGGGAAATAGACCCTACACAAAGTCTCACTGAAGTCATATCCAAACAAAACTCCAAGGTGAAAGTAGAATTCTCATATTTTAAAGGTGAACTCAACCTAGATTTATTTTTAAAATAGGTTTAGGAGTTGGGGTATTATTTTGAGATGGAAATCATTAAGGAAGGTGATAATAAAAGGGTGAAAATTATAGAGTAAAAATTAAAGCTTCATTTTACTTTATGGTATGAAAATTTTCAAACTTATAGGAGAAGACAAGAGAAGGAAAAAATCATTATATAGCGCAAGATGTTCAAACATCTATGAGCTCAATTATTTCCTTATAATTATCAACAAAAGTTCTTTATATAGTTTTAAAACCTATAACAACTTAGAGATATGTTGGTTCAAGATAATACCAAGTAATTTATGAGGATTCAAATTTGGTATAATATACAATAAAATGAATGAAAAGTAGTAGATATGTATGTTAATGGATTATGATTCTAGTTTTAATATGAGCTACCCTTAGTCAATGTACCTATTTTAGATGAAGCATATGAATATTCCTTAAAAATAAAGGATAAATGTATTAGAAGATCAAGGTGGTAAGTGAAAGAGGTGATATAAACATGAATAGATAAAAAGGGAGTTATTCCATGTCAAAGGAGAAGAAACTAAAATAAATGTGAATCCCATTGATAAAATTAGGTTTTCAAGTGTAGCAATGAGGATGCCAATTTTTTTGAGATTTGAATCCCTTTAGATTCTTCATAATCAATGAAGCTCATAAATCTCAAGCCTACCTACTAAATCATAAAATGAAAAATTGAGTTGTGATGACAAAGGAAGAGCCTTGAGTTGTAGAATTAGAGACTAAAATTGGAGATAACTTAATGTTAATAATTAACTTCAATATGAGAAAAAAAAATATGTAGATAGTTATTAAAGGGAAAACAATATATGTTTTGAACCAATGCAAGTGTCAAGATCAAATATGCAAGCTGATTGTCGAAGGTGGTTCAAAAAATAACCTGGTAAGTACTAAAATGGTGAAAATATCAAATATTTATTTTACTTTAACATATAAAATGTATAATATCTCTTTGTTGAAGAAAGATCAAATTATGCTTATGGATAGATATGTTTTTATTTCTTTTAATATTGGGTTTTATGAATATATGGTATTGAGTGATGTATAACCTATGGATGATTACCATTTATTATATGGAAGACCCTAGAAGTATGGCATGTGTATAGCTCACAATGGAAAAAGAAAATAATATGAGATTTAGCATGAGGGTAAACTCTATGTTTTTAAGCCTTTTAAAGAAGAAGGTTAAATTTATTATATGATATTTACACAAATAGCTACAAATGTGGTAGAAGCCCACATAGGTTTAAAGGAAGCAATAACAAATGAAAATGATGATGAGGAAGAGGATGGAGTCATTTTGAATCTTGAACATGTTTTTGAAGATAAAAATAAAACATTATATGAAGATATCATATTTGATGAAATAGAATAATAAGGTCGTCTTTATCTTGAAGAATAGTTGAGGTTTATAGATGGAATTTTGAATTACTATAATATATTGTTTGATCTTACTCGAGATAAAAAGGAGAGTGAAAAAAAGGAATAGATTACAAATAAATAGATTACTTGTAATTAGGTAGAGATTTTTAGATATAAATAAAAATATAAAGGAGAGGAAATCATCATGCACGAGGACAAAGTGAAAAAAATGATGGTAGTGGTAGTGGAGAAGCATAGATTTACACTTTAAAAGGTATAGAGATAAAGATGAAGGTAAATACATAAGTGTAAACTTATGTAATTGAAGAATTTTATGAAGAAAAGAAACAACAACAATTGATATTAACATCAACCTATGTATTTGAAGAAGGTGAGCATAAGGAGAAGAAGAATGCAAGGTTGTTTTCAAAAGGAATACATGTAATGCCAAAGGGGATATAGGGACATAAAAAATAATCCAAGTTAAAAATAGTAGAGGAAGAAATAATAATCAATCCTCATTAAAAAATGATGAGCATGAGAAGAATATTTGGGAAGAGTTGAAAAACACGCCTTTGTGGCCTAATGAAGAAATGAGAGAGGCACAATTCCCATTTTTTTATTTTCTTTTAACGATTTGTATGTATGTATAGCCATAGTTGAGGGTAATAATACATTTATGGAACCCTCATAACATAAGGGAATGAGATATTTAATCTCATAAGACACAAAAGAGTAAAGGGGTTAGAAGAGTATTTTATAACTCTAGTAAATTATGAAACTATATTTAAGATAAAATTTAAACTAAAGGCTTGAAAAAGAGTTGTGTATTCTAGGTAAGTGAAAAAAAATGGGGACACAAAAAATAGACAAAAATTTATGTTTCATGAATTGGAAATGGTTCTACGTATGCATTTCTAAAAATTATGTATGTAGTTTTTGGATAGGCTAGGTGATTGTTGAGCATAAACCACATATGTGGTTTAAACATATTAAAACTATGTATACAATTACAAATAAATAAAACTGCATATGTGGTTATATTTCTTTATAACCAAAACTAGCATTGATTCCATTCATTTGGCATCAATTCAAACCATGACTAGGAGATAATAAGAGGAAATACATGATTAGCAGTGAAACCACGATAAGGTGAAAATATCCAAAAACCAAATTCAATAACGGTACTCCAAAATAGAGGTATGCAAACATGTTTTAGTGAATTTATAAAAAATAAATAATAATTTTGTTACAAATTTATTAACTATGTTTTTTTATTCAACACATGTAGAGGCTAGTGTGCCAATTATCAATGAACGAAACTTGACCATCCTATTCCTCCTTATTAGTGTAGGTTTTTATTTTTTCCCTATTATTTAATTAGGGAAATTATATTTGTGTGTACTTGGAGTTTTTCTACATTTGTGGGATAGGCTAGCTTATGTGGAGATGTGTGTCATAGATGTGTCATAGGTGTCATAACAATGTCATAAGTAACTCCCTTGATGGGAGTTACTTCTCTATTATTAGCATCTTGTCACCACCTTTCATGGAGGAGTTATAGTCTATTCTTGGGGTGACTTGGCCACCTTTTATGGAGGAGTTACTTACGTGCTCTCCTATATGTATTATTTACTTTGGCCATCTCATGTTAATCAGATATTGGATTTTCCACTATTTGTCTTATGCAATTTATCTTCTTGTATAATTTCAAATTGATTTAGTATCTATGTGGTGTGCACTTGATTCATCTCATGTGATCACATCTCCATTGCATTCGCATTATCCAGATTTTGGCAACAACTATGATATGGTTTCAGAGCCACTCTGGTAATCGTGTGTCTGGTTATGCTATTAGTTTATTATGAAATTCTTACTTTGCTTTATTAGTAGGTTTTTTGTTTAACTCTATTGCATTTGAGATTTTTGGTATATTTTCTTGAAATCTCATACAAATCCATACAGAAACTTGTTAAAAAAATTACTTCTTAGTTAAAATTTGCCAAGACATCTTGTATAGATCTGTTGTGGCTTCAGCACGACAATGGAATTTCTTTTTTCTGGTCATTCTGTAGGAAAAATATCATTGTAAATCTAGTTTTGTTTCTTGGAGGCTAGAAGGGCAACCTTTTTAATCTCACGCAAAGCTACGATTGCAGGCTTGAATCGATGAGGCTTCTTCACACCACCAACTGCAGGGGCTGACTTGCACTTTGCTTTGGTTGTGCCATCTTCTCCTTCAAATGCTACCTATAATTTTTATACTATCAAGAAATTAGAAGTGTGTCCTTATTTTGGTGAGAGAATTTTGCACTTGCAATTTTTTTGTTGTCAAAAAATTAGAAGTGTGCCCTTATTTTGGTGATAAAATTCTGCCACACCTGCTGTCTTTTTGGAAAATGGCGCCCCTTCCTTGTTTGGCATCCCATGTGGACCCTTAGTCACTTGGTGTCCTTTTCCTACACTTGGCATTTTCTTCTTGCATTTGATTTGCCTCTTATGTGATAAAGTCTACATTGGAAGTGTTAAAGTATGTGTTGGAAGTGTTAAAGTCTGCATTGCATTGGAAGTGTTGGAAGCGTGCATGTTCATTGGTAAAATCCCTTATCTCATCTTTTTGATAGTGCCTATCAATGCCTAAGACATCAAAATAATAGATATCCACCTTTATTTCCTCTTATAAAAAAAAGTAAAAGAAAATAGCTGGAAATTTTGTTTTTTGCCTTACTAGTTGTATTTTTTTACTAAAAGAGGAAGGTAAACTTGCTTTCAGGCATACTGAGACAATTAGTTAAACTTACTTTCAAAAAGAACTTTTTTGGATTCCTCACTCTATGCTAAGTCCAGCGAGTGGTTGGAAGTCCACTTTCTCTCTCAAAATAGGTATTTTTAATGTTTTAGTGCTTTTTTGTGCAAAAACACTAGTTTACAGGAAATTGAATCTTTAATATCTCACAAATGATAACTCAGATTCGGGTGCCATTTTTTGCAAAAGTGTTTGTATTTCAATTATCCATAGTTTAGGATTTTTATTTGTTAAAAATTCACTATTTTATAAAGTGCCTAAAATTTGGGTCTCTTGGGATGCATTTTAGGCTGAGTCTGACGTCTTGTTTGCTTAAAGTCTTGCACTGATTGCTCTAAGATGCATTCTTAGCTAAGCCTGAAGTATTTTGAGCATGCACTTGTATATTTGGGGGGGCTCAAAATTTTGGTGGGATGTGATTGCTTTTCAACACTTGCATTTTTTTCTTTCATTCTCCTTTCTGCATAATTTCACAACTTATAATCAACACAATTTCACCTAAATTCAGCTTAAAATGGATTATTTTCAACATAAACCCCTAACACCCTTCAACTATCATGAATGTAAGGTTAAAATGTCAATCATTCTTAGAATCAAAGGGTTGTATAGGATTACCATGGGTACTAAAGTAGAACCCAGCACTAATGCTAAAAAGGTCAAGTGGTACAACCATAGTGATGAAGCCTATGGATTACTGAGCTTATCCATGTCTCTAGAACTTCTCTTCCATTTAGAAACCTCCAAGAGTCCCAAATACATATGGGACACCTTAGAACTCTTATTTGGGAAGCTTGATGAGATGAGAGGTCATGAGCTCAGAAATGAACTCATAAGTCTAAGTCCTAGCAACTTTGACACCCTATAGGACTTATTCACTAAGTTTAAGGCCCTTATATTACAATTGAAATAATTCAGGATAGAGAAGATAGATGATCAACTCATCCTTTCTATTCTCACAAAGTTAGGTCCAAGTTATTTAGTCTTTGTCTCCACTTTCCATGCCACAAAAAGTGCCCTTGGCACTACATGGAAAATGTCTTCTTTGGATTCATTCATTGCCGACATGACTAGGGAGCAAGATAAGATAATTCAAATGGGCACAATGAAGTATACTCAACCCCAAGCTTTGATAGATAGAAATGGTAAGGACAAGACTTCAAGAAAGGAGGAGAAGAAAAAGAACAAGGACTAGGACCAAGAGAAGAAGAAAGAAAACAACAATTTTACAAAAAATAACATTAATTCTTCCTCCTCCCATGTTAAAACTAAGAAGGAGAAGTTTAAGTGTGCCTATTGTAAAAATATAGGGCATGATAAACACAAATTCATGAAGAAACAAATAGATCACCTAACTCATCTTCTAGAGAAGCACAACATAGGTGTTCCTGAGTCCATCAAGTAAAATTCATCTACCCAAGATTCTACTAAGGCAAAAGGCAAGGGTAAGGAGAAAGAAAAGGGAAAGGCACTTGTAGCTATAGTTGCTTCTTCATCTTCATGGGTCATTGACTTGGGTACTTCTCACCACATGGGCTCTTCTCTAGTTGAGTTTTCATCTTTAGAGCCTTGTAGCATGACTTCAACTAGTTTGGGTGATGACACATCAGTTTCTATTGCAGGGAGAGGGTCAATTGAAATGGAAGGAGGAACATTCAATAATGTTCTAAGTTTTCTTTCTCTTTCAACCAATCTCTTATCAATGTACCAAATCACTCACATTGGTCAGGGAATCAGAGTTGAGTTTTCACCAGATTTAGTGGCTATCAGGGAGTTGCATAGTGATACTACAGTAGCAGTGGGTAGGGCAAATCACTAAGCAAGGTTATACACATTCTCACATTTTGCACTAGATTCTTCTCCAATAGCATTGCTGACTCATTCAGATGGAGTTAGCAAATTATGGCATGAGTTGTTTGGCCACCTTAACTACCACTACCTTGAGAAACTTTTCAAACATGACATGGTCATTGGCTTACCTCGCGTCTAATTCTCAAAAGGAATTTGTGAGGGGTGCTTCCTTGGGAACCATCCTAAATCAAAATTTGACAAAGGAAAAGCTTGGAGGGCTTCACAACCTTTGGAGTTAGTCCAAAGTGATGTATCGGGACCCTTTCCCAAACCATATTTCACAAGGGTCAAGTACATCCTCACTTTCATTGATGATTTCTTTAGGTACACTTGGATATATTTTCTCAAACAAAAGTCTGAAGTGTTTGAAAATTTTCTAGACTTCAGGGCTCTTGTTGAGAAATAGAGTGAGAAATCCATCAAGGTTATTTAAACTTATAATGGAGGGGAGTATGTCAGCAACAGGTTTGAGTAGTTTTGAACCACAGAGGGGATTGATTTATAGCACACAGTCACTTATAGTCCTTCATAGAATGGGGTTGTTGAATGCAAAAATAGGTTCTTAAAAGAGATGGGTAGCTATATGATTCACTCCAAATCATTAGCACCACAGTACTGGCCCAAAGCCATCAATTGTGCTTGCTACATTCAAAATAGGGTTCCTCACAAAGCTTTGAAAGGGATAACACCCTTTCAAGCTTGGCATAAAAGGAAACTTGATGTTGAGCACCTTAGGGTTTTTAGATCCCCAACCATGGCCTGCATACTGAAGAAGAAATGCAAAGGTATGGAATATCAGTCCAAACCTTGAATCTTTGTAGGATATCTAGATGGCATTAAGGGGTATCACCTTCTAGACCCAATCACTCATGAGTTGTTCATTGAGAGAAGTGTCCACTTTCAAGAGAGTCCTAGAGACTCAACACTTGGCACTTCTTCTCCCTCATTAGATCTACTTTTTCATGATGACTCCTCATCGAATTCAAATCAGCCACAGTAGGTTCTTGAGCTAGAGACATCTTCTTCTTCTTCAAGTTTAGACATCAAGGACAGTGATGTAGAGGCATCCACCTCTAGTCATTCATAAGATGAGGAGTTAGCACCTGACTCACCAACTTTCGGGCCATTTTGGGCCTGACAGACACTTGAGAGTGCTGGCACTTGGGAAGGAGATCCCATAGATGACAGATGTACTAGGGGGATTTTTAGAGAGATCCACATGACTTCTTTACTTTAGTTTTGGATCCATAGGCTTTTCGAGAGGCATCAGGGGTACTTGAGTGGGATAGTGCTATGGAGGAAGAATATTCTTCCTTAAAAATCACACTTGGGATTTGACTTCACTTCCTAAGGGAGGAAAGATGGTTCATTGTAGGTGGATATATCAGACCAAGTTTGTAGTAGATGGGTTTGTTGATAAGTACAAGGCACGATTGGTTAGCAAGGATTTCTCACAATGGTAGGCACTGACTACTTAGAGACCTTTACACCCATTGCAAAGATGACTTCTATCTGACTCACCTTGGCTATTACCACAACACATGGTTGGGATGTGCACCAACTGGACGTGAAGAGTGTCTTTCTTCATGGAGACCTAGAGGAGGAGATCTACATGGAATAGCCACCAAGATTTGTTCAAGATTCTTCCTTAGTATGTAGACTTAGGAAATCTATCTATGGCCTCAAATAGACCCCTTGGGCTGGTATGCCAAGATGGATTCCTTCCTTCTCATAGTGGGTTTCAATAAGTGCCATTCTGATCCCAATGTCTAATTTTTACGGCAAGATGATTCACTCTTAATTTTGGTTCTATATGTTGATGACCTTTTGATCACCGATAGTTCTTCATCAGCTATTACAGTAGTGAAGGCATCTCTCTAGGATAGATTTGACATGACAGACTTGGGATTGTTGCACTACTTCCTTGGCATCAAGATCTCACAGTCAGATTCAGGGATTTCTCTTACACAGCCTAAGTATGCTCTTGACTTATTGGCTTGGTTTCACATGGCTGATTACAAGCCATCTCTGACTCCCTTTATATTATTAGTCAAGCTTGAGGATGATTATTCTTCACCATTGATTGATGCAACTTGGTATCGACAACTTGTTGGTAGTCTCATCTACTTGGCTCACACCAGGCATGACATATCATATATAGTTGGACTTGTCTCCAAATTTATGTAGGAACCTCATGAGCTACATTAGAAAGTAGCTAAGAGGATCTTGCATTACATATAGGATTCACATAGATACGGGATTCATTACAGATTTGGCATAGAGGTTGACTTGGTTGGATTTATAGATTCAAAATAGGTTGGCGATTCACAAAGTCACAAGTCCACTTCTAGTTATAGTTTCTCTCTAGGTTCTGGTCTTATCAGTTGGTCTAGCAAGAAGCAAAATGCTATTGCTATATCATCCACAGTGGCAAAGTACAGGGGATCTGTTAATGCAGCTACTGAGGTTATTTGGATTCAAGGGATTCTTTCTAAGTTTGGCATTCCTATCAGGCAGCCCACCATCATTTATTATGATAATCAAAGTACCATTTAGATTTGTAGGAATCCAGTTCAGCACCAGCAGACTAAGCACATAGAGATTCACATGCATTTCATTTGGGAGCTTATTCATAGTTAGGTCATTGACTTGATATTTTGCCAGTCTTCAGAGTAGGTTGCAGACATCTTCACCAAACCTTTCACCAAGAGCAAGTTCATTCATCTATGAGCTCTTCTTGGGGTATGGTCTACATCTGTAACAACATCATCTTTAGGGGGGCTTCTAGCCTCTTCATTTCTTTTATGTCTCTCTTTTGCGGGGAGCTTTTTCCTACGGGTTTTCTACTTTTCTCTATCTTATGCGAGATTGTATTTGTACATGGGTACCTCATCAGGCCTAGTTTCTAGGACCCATTTTATATTTCCACACTGCCCACCTAAGCTATGCTTATGGGGGGGGGGGGATATTAGTGTAGGTTTTTATGTTTACCCTATTATTTAATTAGGGAAATTGTATTTGTGCATACTTGGAGTTTTCCTACATTTGTGGGATAGTCTAGCTTATGTCGAGATGTGTGTCATAGATGTGTCATATGTGTCATAAGAATGTCATAAGTAACTCCCTTGATGGGAGTTTCTTCTCTATTCTTAGCACCTTGTCACCACCTTTCATGGAGGAGTTACAGTATATTCTTGGGGTGCCTTGACCACCTTTTGTGGAGGAGTTACGTATGTGCTCTCCTATATGTATTCTTCACTTTGGCCATCTCATGTTAATTAGATATTGGATTTTCTCCTATTCGTCTTGTGAAATTTATCTTCTTGTATAATTTCAAATTGCTTTAGCATCTATGTGGTGTGCACTTGCTTCATCTCGTGTGATCACGTCTCCATTGCATTCACATTATTTGGATTCTGGAAAAAACTCTAATAATCCTAACCCAAAAAACCCTCATATCCCTCCTAACCCAAAATATCCTCCTATCTCTCCCAACCCACAAACCCTCATATCCATACTCACCAATGAAAACCTTTTATCTCTCATGTAGTTCCTCAATCCCCCTAAGGTAGTCAAGGATTTCACAGCCCAAAACATTGAAAATAAGATCAAACATGAGAATGTGATTAGTAAATTGAGGGATCCTTGAACAAATAACCCTCACTAAATTTCTCTAATAAACATATTACATACATTATTAGGTTAAATTGACTTGTTATTAGGTCATATTAATAGGCCTGTTGAGTATACAAATATATGTAGGGCATATTATTCCAACAAATTTTCTACCATCATTGTGATAGATAAACACATGACCAAAACCCAAATTTGTGTCTTATTTAATGATGGTAAATTGGTGAAATAATATATGTGATGTCCAAATGGATTCCAATCCATTGATGAACTCACACTTTGGTCAAATAAATTTATTGGGACCAATGGTGGATGGTCTTTAATTACCCACCATGAAACAATAATGAGGTCCCTATGTATTTTTTGAGAAAAATATTTTTTTATTTTTTGATGAATGAAGTTCAAACTATTTTTATTTCTTGGAGTTTTAGGGTAGAGGAAAGAGCTCTATGTAGGATCGACCAGGTGCATGTTATGCACCTAACCAACCTATAAGAGTACGTAGCGAAAAAACACATCCTCTTGAGATCCTAACCTCTAAAGTTAAGTAAGTTATAGTGATTAATTATTTTCATGTGATTAAATCACTTACAAACATCCTCTTTCAGTATAAAATCTAGGTTTCCCATACTCCTATTGGTAAGGGTAGACATGTCAAGGCTTCATTTAGCCTTGCTACCCAGTGAACCCACTATTGTAGATCATATGGTTCTATATACATTGGACCTGAGGAGAAAGAGGATGATATCTTGCAACCCACTCATGGTGGTATTTACTTGAGCCTATATGATATCTATCTCACTATGTATCAACCATATACTTTTTATCTTAACATCTTAACTACAAATTATGAGGTTTCTTTAATATTTTATTTGTTACAAAATATTATTAGACTTTTTTCAAATTTTAAATATTTTTATAATTTAAAAGGTATTATTCATTTTTCATATAGAAATATTAATAATGTATATGAGATTTTATGTTGTAGGATGATTTTGGATGCCATATGAGCATGTGTGTTGTTGCTACTACACCTTTATATACCTATATGGAGGTGATTTTTAAGGATTAATTATTTCTATGGTTAATTTTACATGTTTGTTGCATATATGTGCCAAATTGACTATCAATGATATATTATTTGTTCAATTGATGAACACACTAGACACTCGGCCATCTATTTAGGAGGGAGAAAATGAAGGTGTTTTTGCTACAATTTCATCTACACAATAACTCATCTAGGTACATAAGAGATGTGTAACACTTATGTGTAAATATGGATGTGTTTTTTATAATTATCCTCTATACTTGTACAAGTATATAACCAAAAAAAAGGTCTATGTAATCAGTGATGTCTTTCAGTCCTATTGAAATGATTAGTAGACATGATGGTGTGTGTATGTGTGTGTGTGTGTGTGTGTGTGTGTGTGTGTGTTTAGGTACCCATCCCTTTCTTTATCATGAGCATGTCATCGACTCCTATTGGTGATCTATTTCACACTCCTATTTAACATCATGAACCTGTCATTGATCTTATTGATCACAAGTCCCAAGTTGATTGTGACCACCAAATTTTTATAAGTGCACCTATGAAAAAAAATTTAATCATTTTAAAATGTTAACTTGCTAATTTTTTTAGCATCTTACTCTAGTACATGTGTAATGTTTCTAAAAATATTTAAATATGAATAGTTGGAGCTACATGTGAGTTTTGAGTAGAAGAGGACTCATAGTCAAAAATTTATAACTCCTCGAGTTATGAGAAATACATCCAAGGGAAAGGATTATATAAGTAAGGCAAAGCGATTGATGGATTTTCATTATTAGGCTCATGTCTTATAATAATTTTTTTATACCTCTATGGCTTGATATATAGTTGTTTGGTATTGTATTCCTATATGAGATTGATCTAGGATATTGTATTGTGTTCACAATTTTTAATCCTTTATATGGATTTTATGGATATTATATTTACATATATTTCTCAACATTTCACTTTTTAAATATTCTCTTTGATTTCACCCTTTTAATTTTTTTGTAATTTTTTACATATTATATTACATGTTCTCATTATTGTATGCCTTAACATTTTGTTGAGCATTAAAAATATACAATGTAGTTTGTTGAATATTATTGACATGTATGATAAATTTGTGTATGATTATCTTACTAAATAATTATAAAAGGTTTGCTAAGTAATCATAATTCAAGTAGACCTCTCTTAGATAGACTTACTAGATCATATTAAAATAATATGTTTTCTCATTACTTAGATCCTTAAAGTTGTCATCAATGTATTAGAAATCTATTTACCTATTTTAAATGTGTTTCAACCTCTAATTTAGTTTTAAAAACCACCTTAGGACTAATCAAGGCAAGTATAATATAGGACAAAAGACTAGATAAGGCATGAGCTATTAATTTTTTGAGTATATCAAGGTGCATTAATCTAAAAAGACCATGTTTAGAATATTTTTTTAAGGTGATAAGCAATGTACCATGAAGGTATTAGACTTTAAATAGGGATAAAATCCCATGAAGGCAATCTTTGAGAAAAAAATGAGGTAGGAGTGTGTACCATAGGTGTGAAGGATTATGGATGTGTTTTGAATAAAATTAATGAGGAATCCCTCCTTCAAGTCTTAAATGTATGGTTTCATCTCTTCCATCATGTAAGTGAGTGATGTGCATAGTTTCAAGCTATATTTAATGCATTTTGTGATGATTCATAAGGTATGTACACGTAAGAAGATGAAAATAGGGTTACATAATCAACTCCAAGGAGTATTTGGTGAGTTTTAAGCTTGTTTATGGTTTCATATCATCATAGAAAGTCTTGAGAGATAATACATATTTATGAACTAAACCCTTGTTTTAGCCTATTTGTAAGTCTGAAGACCTAAAAAACCTTGATATATTATTATTTAATTGTAAAAAAAGTATTAGGCCACTTATATCCTCTTAAATTTACCTTATATCCTTTTCTTGAAAATTTTCAATGGATTTGGATCATCTATTTGGGAGATAAGTGAGTTTCTATGATTCCAACCCTACTTTTCCTTGACTTTTTATAGGCCTGCATAAACTCATTCCACTAGATCTTTTCATTTATATCTATTCAAGACTTAAAATCAATTGTATCACATTTATAACATAATACCCTAACTATCCACCAAGTTTCAATAAATTATAATGGTTACTTTCAGAGTTATGATGATTTTTCAATCAAAACCCTAGGGATACCTGAACAAAGGCCA
The DNA here is from genome assembly GCA_037957365.1 of Torreya grandis. Classification (NCBI taxonomy): domain Eukaryota; kingdom Viridiplantae; phylum Streptophyta; class Pinopsida; order Cupressales; family Taxaceae; genus Torreya; species Torreya grandis. The sequence goes on from JARHVA010002077.1 coordinate 19,167, forward strand.
AGAGGTAGAAATCTTTTAAAGGATGTAAAAAATATATAAAAAAATAATGAATGATTTAGGTCATACCCAACCCTATAAGCCTCATCTAGTGATCATTTTCCTTTGAAAAAACTTAAATGATGGCAAAATGATAACTTTATTACTTAAGATGACATTCCCCTATATGGAAGATGAAAACCGTAGTTAGAGTTATCTATATTTTAGGCCTCATGGATGAAAAATAGAATAATAACCATGTTAAGAGTGTCAATTAACCTATAGTATCAAATTATTATCATCTAATTATTCCTTGTTAGGAGATAGACCACCCGTTTCGACCTCAAGAAGGCATTTCGCTAGATGGAAGATGTAAGCCACAGTTAGAAATCTCTATCTTTAGGTCATTATGGATGGAAAATGGCATAATTACCATTTTGAGGGTGTAAATTAACCTATATTATCCAATTATTGGCATCTGATTACTATTGGTTGAGAGATAGATCACCCATTCCAGCCTCAAGATGACATTTCCCTATAAGGCAAAATGGTTATTGTTAGGCAAACTTTGGACAAACATAAAAAACAAATTATAAGTTGTATCCATCAATATCACATGTGTGTATAAGTCCTATACTTTCACCCCTAAGCCCTCATATCTCAAATCATGGATAAACTTATGATAAAGGATTTAGTGATTAGTCCTAAAATGGAAATTTATGTAGTTAAGAGACATGGTCTTTGCCTCCAATAGACATTTCCAATTACAAGAAATTTGATTAATAATATATCACTTCCAAAACCTTGGGATGTGAAATTTAAATGTCTTCCAACTGTCATGAGTTTGAAATCCATGCATATACCCTTTTTCTAATAATTTTGGCCTTAATCAACATTAATAAGAAATGTTGTCAAGAAGTAAGCCATAATTAGGGATATCTATCTCCATGTCCTCATAGTGAAAAAAAAAATTACACCCCATCATGGGTGGTGATTAACCTATAAAATCTCACTCTTACCATATGAATATGGCTATTTAGGAGATGTAGCACCTTTTTTAGCATCAAGATGTCATTTCCCTATATGTAAGATGCAATCCATAGTTGGAGATCTCTATTTTTGGAGCCTCCTAGATGAAAAATGGAATTACCACCACATTAGTGGTGGAAATGAACCTTTAGGACCATATTATTGGCATTCTATATACCCATTTAGGAAATGGAACATTTGTTCTAGCTTTAAAACAACATTTTTGTAAATGCAAGATGGAAGCCATAATGGAGATCCTTATCTTATGGGCCTCATGGCTAAAAACTAGCATCAAAAACATATAGGGGTGGTTATTCACCTATATTAATAAATTTTAGGCATCTTAGTATGAATCATTATGAAATAAAGCACTCATTTTGGCCTCAATATGATATTTCCCTCTAAGTTAAAATTTTTGTCTTGTAAGCAAACTCTAAACATGCACAAAATAGGAAATATAAGTCATATCCATGAAATGAAAGAATGGTCACATCAATTTACAAGTCCTATAATCAAAACCCAAATTCTTCAGACCTTAAATCATTGATAAACTAGTGATAAAGGATTCAATGATCAATCCTAAAATGGAAATTTTATTTAGTTAAGAGATAAGGTCTTTTCCTCTAATGGACATTTCCTCTTCCAAAACCTCCACTTCAGAATCCATCACTTCTAACACCTTAGCATGTGTAGTTTACATGCATTCCCACTGTCACAACCTAAAATTCCATTTGGATACCCTTTTTTACAACAATTCTAGCTTTGAGTAACATTGATAAGAAATGTTGTCAAGATGCAAGCCATAGTTGGAGATCTCTATCTTTAAGGCCCCTTAGGATAAAATTGGCATCGACAACACATCAGGGGTGGTGATAGCTTATAGTACCTAATTCTTGGCATATAATTATACCCAATTAGGATATGTAGCACCTTTTTAGGCCTCAAGATGAAATTTCCCTAGATGAAATATGCAAGCCACATTTAGAGATCTTTGTATACAAAATATTTTTAAACTTTATCAAATGATTTCTCTCTTATAAGAACCTATCAAGTCTTAATATCTCTATGTGCATACCTTAAATGGTGAATTGATAAAGGAGTGGGTATGCCTTTGGTTATTTAAAATAATTTTGATCCATATACCTCCATTTAAACCCATTACAAACCTATCATATACATTTCCCTAAGATTTGACATCTCCATTATACTCCTACCCAAACATTTCACCGCCTTGAATATCCCCTGCCTAATCTCAAACTTGATTTTATCATTTACCTAATTCATTTTATTAGTTCAATTTATTTCTTGGAATTGAAAAATTTAAGGGACTAATTCAACCCAATCAACTTAGTTTAGGACTTAATCTCTCTATTTCCTAAATAATTAGGTCGATTGGACCGATTGTGTTAGATATTTTTTTGAAAGGGTTCAAGTTCAAATCAAGAAATATATACACATCCTTCAACACATTTTCAATGTATAAAATCATTTATTTTCACTTTTTTATCTACCTATCCACTATTCTACTTGAACAATAATTACTTAGGGTTTCATACTAATTGGAAAGAATCTTATCTTATAGAAGTGTCTTAGATGCATATGAGAACTCTTATAGCCTAGATATGACTTGCCTTTATGATTCTTATGAACCATAAAAACCTATTTTAAATTTCCATTTTCAAAGGGAGATATTTAGACTCAATAGGTTCATCTTCTAGGTGAGTATTACTGTTCTTTTTTTAGTAGATAGATTTCCATGTATAATGGTTAATGAATGTATTATCTCTCCTTACTTAGGATTATCTCTAAATTAACTTGAGTAGAGTTCATTTTTAAATGTTTATTATTTATTTTTATCCCCCATTTATGCCACAAGATTTGGTGATCACTAGACTATATTTACATTACTTTATTATTACATTGAAATACCAAGACCTAGATATGGTTTTTGTATGGTGTTGCTTGACAAGAGGCTTTATAACCCTCTCTAACCATGTCATATGATAAGATATCCCTTAGATACATTTAGTATATCCATATTGCTCATGACAATAACTATCAACATATTTCTAGTAGTATAGTTAATTGATTTATCTTCTCCAAACTCGAATTGATTTGTAGATCATCTTCAGTTTTGCTTACATAAATTCTAGTGAACCCAACTTGAACTAACCCTTAAAGGTTTTAAACCTTCATTTTAAGACTATTGGATCAAATTTTTTGAATAATTACAATAGTCCCTACATATGTCTCAAGTCTCAGTCAATCCAAACAACTTAGTTTATTTCTATATGTAGGTCTTTCTCTCCTATAGATAACTAGATCGATTCAATTGACTCAATTATTTATTATTTGTAGGTCATCTTCTAATTCATTGATCCAATTGACATAGTTAGGGCATCGGCTTATAGATTTTAAACTAAGGCAAACCTATCAATATTTTTTGGCTATTTGTTATTAGATATTTCCCTTGGCATACTAGATTGATCCCATTGATTCAATTATTCATCCTACTTTTAAAAATATCTAACTTATGTCTAGAATACTAGATCAATCTTTTCAACATAGTTATTTCTATTCTTTCTAATTATTCAATCTATGCAAACTCAATCAACTAGTTAAACATTATTTTAATATATTATTTTATATCTTCAATCCCTCACCTAGACAACACAACTCAAAAATAATAATTAAACAGATTCAGTATATTGATAAAGAATAATAATAAATAAATTTGATAAAAAAAACTTTAAGGTTATTTTAATCGGCTTAGTCATTTCATTTTTATTTAAATTATAATTCTATTTTTCCAAACTTTTAGTCATATAGAAACTATCACCTTATAATAAATTAAATCAGCTTGATCGACTTAGTTACGTAATTGTTTTTTCCTAGGAAACTCAATTGACTTGCTCAACTGATTTTATCTAAATTATATTGAAATAAATAGAGTCGACCTGATCAACTTTGTTATATATTTTTTACATACTATATTGATCTAATCAACCTAGTACTATGTCTTTTTTATGAAAAGGTAATTAACTCATATTGGTGTTAATTAATTCACCTTTCATTTTTTTTCTCGCTTGCTTAGACTAGTACATAGTATAATTAGGAAGGTAAATTTACTAGATTAGTCACTTTATTTCTTCACACTACTAAATATAAAATAATAAATAAGTATTCAAACACTTCTACCTAGATCTACTTTCTTAAATTTCATCACCAAGGGGGAAACCAACCATGTTTTTTAGCCAAGTATAAATACAAGGTTGATGGTATATATAGGCAAATCACCTGACACAATTTTCACTATGGGATTATGAAGTGTGGTGGTAGGTCCCAATACCAAACTAGTACCATCACCAATACAAATCCCATTCATCCTTAACATAATTGAAACTACCTTTAGCTTACCTCTTATAGTTCTTCTGTAAATCTAAATGCCCTATCACATTGTAAAATAGAATCTAATTTAAAACACATAATAATGTTCACTCTTTGGATTATCATTTACATTTTAGTATTATTACTTATTTTTTGACAAGTATATTTTTTATTATAAAACTTGTATTATCTAGTGTTGATACAAGGTTTGTGTTGTGTGTTGCAACTAGATTGACTTAATCAACCTAGTTATTTGTGTGTTTAGGTAATTATTTCTAGAATATTATTACTCGATCATCTATATTTATAACATTCCAATTTTTTACTACCTATCTTACACAATTGACTCAGCTAGCTTAGTCTCTTACAAGCTACTCTATTTGTTTTCCTATAGAATATAGTCAACTCAATCTCTTATAGGCTATTATGTTTGTCTTCATATAGAACACAATCAACTTATTTGACTAAGTATCTTACATAATATTTTTATTTTTATTTCCACAAAACACATTTGACCTATTCGACTCTATTTTATGCTAACTATTATGTTTCCCTAATTATAAAACATAGTCAATCCATTCAATCTAGTATATTAACCAATTTGTCCTATTTTTTAGTAAGTGTCTAGCTTCCCCATTTCATCAAGGAACATTTGTATGATAATGACACAAATCAAAATCAAACTAACATTATTATTTTTACAAATCCTAACAAACATACTAAGCCAACTTTGTTGGTAACTAACCCAGATTAAAGTAATATTCATGTCACCACTAGAACTACCAATTATGGGACACCTCCCTATTTTTCATCACTTAATCCCTTATTTACAAAAATGATGGAATATGAAAATTATATTGAATACATGTCTAAAATTACTCTTTTCATCAATGAAAATCCTCAACATAGAGGTAAGGATCTTTCAATTATCTATAACATCATGATGGGACCTTTTTTTGAAGATCACCTTTTATAGAGGATTTGGGGTAGGTCAATTAACAATTTCCTCCACTCCTTTACACTCTATAATATCTAATTATAACACTATGATTTCATTCTTTATATCTTCTTTCACCCCCATGCCAAGTATCTCTAATAACATGGTTGGTGTATCTTTTAGTGGGCATACTCAAAACATCTAAACTAATACCCAATTTCATTTAACTCATAATGGATCAACTATAACTAGTAATTATCTTGATACTAATACTTATCATGTCAAAACCACTTTTCATGACACTACTTCATCTCATACCACTAGTGCCTCCTAATATCATAACACCTCACAACACAACAATACTTTAAAATATGTTTTTACTAGTCAAAATATTGCTCAAACTAATCAACTACTATTACAAACTCTCAAATAAATGGATGTTTTTCAAACTAATAATGTAACCTAAATGATGCAAATTCAAAACCACTTATTGAATCTCAAAAATCAACCTCAATATACTTAATGAGGAGAAAAAAAACATAATTCCACCACCTCCCCTTAGGGATGCACACAATAACCTTGTAACTTAACCCCCACTTATTAATAAAACTATTAAACAATTTCAAAATGAACCTATTGTACCTCAAATTAAAAGCATTGACATCATAGGCATAATTCCCACCATCACTTATAATGGATCTACATATCCTACCTTACACTTCATTTTGTTTAAAAACCTATACAAAGATTGGGTTAAACTCAATACCTTCATTACAACCAAACTCCTAGCTAGAACTCTCTTAAGATATGCTCTAGATTGGTATAATCAACATAAAACCCACTGCATCACTAGTTTAGAAGATTTTCTCAATGCATTTTTAAAATAATTTCAAACTAATTATCTTTTAGAAAATAATTTATCCCATTTTATAAACTCTAAATATATAGAATTTGAAATAACACAAGTTTTCATTAAATGATGGAAAACTTTGTCTAATAAAGCTAAGTGTTTTAACCTTTTAGGTTTTAATGAATGCAAATCCTATGTTATTAAAAGGATGATTATAGTAAATCAAGGTAGAAATATAAAATAAATAAAACCATTAATATATAACATAATTGACTTAATTTCATATTTCTAAAAAAAAGTGTAAATAATGTAGATAAGAACTTATCTAGAAAATGACTAAAACATGAGATCTAGAGGATGTAAACTGATGTAGAGGCTAGTTTGAGTGTCACAAATAGGATCCAGGTGTCAAAAAACCTCTTATATAGTAGTGACCTAATTATACACTAGTTCCATGTAATACTAATGTCCCTATTTTGGTGGTTATGTCCTCTATGCAAAAAAATTCCAAGCTTTTGGGTGCACTTATGTCTAGGTCCACCAAGTGTGTTCCTACATACATGAGTTTTATATCTCTATAGATGACATGTTATGACTGATATTAAGTGAAAACCATAATCTTACATGTTATTAGGGCATCTAGTTGATATGAATAGTAGAGTATATTGCTAATGGGATAGGCTAGACATCTTCAACACTTCATTATGATGAGAGTTGCCTACATAACAATACGCTAAAGAAAAATCAATCCTAAGGTAGTTTTCCCCACCTAAGTTATGGTGAAAGTGCAAGTGAATCTAGTATGATTATTGACCTAAGTGATCTAAATGTGCTTGAGACTAGAAATTTGAGTAATCTAAACTTAGGAATGTTGTAGATGGTTGTATTTAGAATTAGGGAAGAATAGGGATTGGTAATCTTGATTGTGCACAACTTATCATGAGTTTGTATGTGTAATTTGTATTTAATTTGTATCTAATGGTTGGAGGGATAAATGTCTTGTATATATTGTTATGGTACTTGTGCAGGTGTTAGAAGATGTCTAGGCTGACCCATAGGTGGTTTTAGATTTGAAAATATATCCATTGGTGGAAAAAGGATGGAAATTATAATAACACCAATATTGGGACAATAGTACCATGTGGCACTACTATCACTATTATGGTGTTAGTGTCTAAATGGCAAAATTTGAGGCATAAAGGTCTAAGATGTCAAAATGAGGTTCTATAATTGCTTTACAGATGTCTAGGGATGATTTTGGCCACATGAAGGGTGGATAAGTGTGAAAATAAGCCATAAGATAGATCTAGAGCTAATCTAGGGATAAGTGGTCTCAAGTAGCACTATTATCACTCAAATTAAATTTTTACATGATTACATATACCCCCCACCTTATTCTTAAAATACATCAAAGTGAAATGACTAAGATTAAGTAAAAAAATCATACCTAAACTTACTTAAGAGGTGAAGCCCATGAATCTAGATCTGGGTATGTGAATCATGCTCTATTATGTGTCTTACAAATGAAACTTGCATAGATAAAATCTTTACTTATGATATATCAAAAGTAAATACAAAACTATGTAAATATATAATATTGAGTAAAGAAATAAAAATGAGTAAAGAGATAAGAGAGAGGAAAGGAATGAATACACCTCACTATGTATGCAAACCAATGTATAAACTTGGTGACAACATGTGTGTGTGAATGTATATAGTGATTAAATGGTAAATATCTTGGATTGAATTGATGTCTATCTCAATATACATGTGTGAGTGGCTGAAGAACTCAATTCATTTTTTACTACATCATTACCCACCCCTACTTGGTATATCATGGCCTATGAATAGCTTGGATTGGACTGATGATGTGTCTAACCCTCTCATATAGGTGGATTAAGAACTTAATTAGACTATGAATCCATAATTTCCTATCCATGTGTAGTACATGCATATAAAACTAAAATTATGTAATGGAACTGGAGATGTGTAATTGGAGATGTCAACTCTATGGCCACTCATGTATATTAGGCAGCCCTCGGCCCCTTAGGAATTTCAACCACTTTAGATGGAATAAGGCATGAATTTATTATGTAAAATTCAAAATGGTGTCAGATGTATAGAATGTATAGAATGACATGGATTTTTTAATTCCATCTAATCATCTAGTATATATGTGAGCATACATAAATAATGTGGCACACACATGACCCTAAAATTACTATTTGAGAATATGAATTATAGACTACATTGTAATCATATATATCTGAGTATTTAAACTGAAATGGGAATGATCATGCCATGCATAATGCTCCCAATCTAAGAAAATTCATATGAATCTAAGCTAAGCTATGCTAAAATTGGTAAATAGTAATGGAATTTGTATAAATATGGACTATACTTCTACTTTTCTAGCTAATATGGAATTTTTTGAAACTAAGGCTACTAGATAGTAATGTCATATCTTAGAAATTAGCACCATGTGGCACTAATATCCCAATTTGGGTGATAATGTCTAACTATTATAATTTATATGTATTTGTAACTAATCTATGTATCATTATTTCCCACTATGTTTTCTTCAGTGTAGTTTTTATATTTTGAGCTTGTGTGTTGAAATTTGTACTCCGAGTACATTCTGATAGGCTAATCTTTGTGAAAACCAATTTTAATGCCTTACCTTTTGGGAGGAGTTGTTAAACCTATGAAATAAGAGTCCTTAAAAAAAATATCTATAAATTTGTGTTAGCCAAATCATATATGATATATGCATAATAATCCAATATAATGTGCATACATAATGTCAAAATGTAAGATAATCTAAGCATAAGTTTGTAATGTGTGATGTATGTTAGATATAGCACTCACATGGTTGTCAAGATAAATTTATTAATATATATCAACAACAAATTTATGTAATAACCAAGTATCTTCCTAACGGGATAGGGCATGATGTCCATCACAATACCTAAGTAGTAAGGTGAAATGCATGATGTTCCTCGTGGAATCTAAAATTAGAGTGTGTAACAAGCAAGAGACAAGTGTCATGTCCATGACACATATAATAAAACATATATATAACACACATGAGGAATGTAAATTAGGCCAAGGGGTCATAATGTAAGGGACATGGGCACATGTCACTAAATCTGAGAAAGCAAGACATACAAGGACATGTTTAAATGTCTACATATTTAAATAACAAGCAAGTTAGCTTAGAGCCACATGGAAGGACATGTTAAAATTTCCACATACACAATCATGAAATCACACATAAAGACATAGGCACATGTTGAAATCATACATATAATGTAAAGAAGTGGTGTAAAGCCATAGAGAAATGACATATTGAAATACCCTCAAATAGACAAAGCATGGAGGCACAATCAAGTCTAAACTAGGAAAACTAGAAACGAAAGTATTCTTGAACATGTAATACAAATATCTGTAAGATATAATATGTCCATAAGCTAATTCTAAAGTAGTAGTAGTCCAAAAAAAATTGGTGTAGGTGTAGCATGATTAATATCTAGATATAACAATGATAAATCTATGATGTAAAGTTTAGAAAGATGTAACCTAGAAAATGAAACTGTGTATAGGGTACCCCCAAATGAGTGAATTTATCAAATGAGTGACACATGTGTATATGTGTATACTCCCAATGGGTATATAGTAGTAAATATGAATCAATGTATCAGACTTGAGTCCCATATTCAATCTACAAGCACTCAACAAAAACAAGTGAAGCATGTATGTATGTATGCTAATATTGAATATACTACGATAACTAGCACATCTAGTGTCTAGAAAATATAATAAGTGTAAACATGGAAATGCTTACCATCTATAATTTTATGTTTTGCAAGTAGGTATTTGAATGTTTTTGTTTTTTGGAATATTACATTATTTTTGTATTTTCTAGATACAAGTTATATACAAGCAACATGAAAATGAAACTATCTATAAGGATAAATAAATAAGGAAAATATGTAGAATAAGGGAGGAACAATTATAAATAATGAGTCACATGGGAGACTCACTATCAATGTGGTCAGTGTCAAATAAAGGGACAATGATCATGTGTGTTGTATGAAAAGGTGATTGAGGTCCTAAAACAAACTGTACTAAGTGATCTATAACTGGCACCACTTGTGAAGTGGTGTTAGGAATCCATGAAACTAATTGTGGTGTCCAATGAACTATAGGGGTGTTAGGGACCCATTTGGTAGAATATGTTGTAGCTATCATAGGTACCTTATGCTGATAACTTTATGAAATTAATAATATTGATCTCAATAGAAAAGGAGTAGAGGGAGGCCCTCTATAATATACAACATATCTATATTGTAGGGGTCTCTCTAATAATGGTATTCATGTGGGAGTATATGTACATGGTAACATTGTATGAGTATACCTCACCTAAACTAGTGTCTTAACTTAAATTTATGGTCTAATTATAGGAACTATGCTTAAAGATGTAATTGGTAACTATAGTGTGACTACTTGTGGGACAGATAGAGGATACTCATATGAAAGACACTTAACTATGATCACCCGATTAGCACGTATATATTTAAGGAATTTGTGCATGGTAGATGAGATGAATATTAAATTTTGTATCCATGGCCTACCTAATAATATGTCAAATGTGACTACACTAGGACTACTAAGAATATAGTTTCCATATATGCTAGTCCAACCTATAGTAAAAGAAAAATCTCCCTAATGGTGTTCTAAAAATGGCCATTTAAACCATAAATAATTGTGTCGATATGAGATATATCCTACTCTAAATACCCTAAATGATGTATATGTATGATATTTCACATGTTATTTATTGATCCATTGTCAAACTTAACACTTTTAATAGGATGATGATCTATGTAGGCTCGTGTAAATAACACATATAAATCTTAAGCATCATCATCAATATCCTACTCTAATAAAGTGAGGAGTTGTCTAATTATTATTGTATTATAATACACACTAGTGATATTATGTAGGGGTTGTGTATCATCTATAGTACTATGATATGATGTTGATGGTGGATGTGCATGATATGTGCAGTGAACACTTAATGTCCCCCTACCTCATTGTTGTATGCTTTGTAAATAGATTGGATAATTTTTTAAATTACTTAGCTTCCATTTGTTGAACTTTGGGTGCTTTTGTAGGTGTTCTCACATGAATTATGATAGCCTCTATCAAATCTTATATCTTATGTTTCAAGGTGCTTCATTGGTTTTTTATGTGTTATGGTGCCTTGTGATATTTGCATAATGCATTAGAATCATAGATTTTTAGAAGAGGCCACATTATATCGACCTATTTTATGGGAGGGAGACATATGACATTTCATTCTAGGAGCTACCATAAGACATGTGATTGTTATTCTAAAAGGTTGGTAAAAACTCTCTATGAAAGAGCCAATATAACTAGGTGAGGAGATGACAAGGTGCATTAACTAGGGCCTTTGGATTACTCTTATTTTTAGTGGCCATTATTTTATATGGAGGCTTACTATAACTCGTAGTAGTTAATTCTAATTTACATATATATTTTAGTTTTATTATAGAGATAATCTTGACCTCTTTTTATTTCACTATGTGGCATAAATCTGTGAAGGTTAGATACTTATTGAACAAGATAGATTCATATAATGCTAGTAGTAGGCTTTGTTTCAATATGTCTTAGAGCTTTCTATTTGCCATGAGGCTAGTCATCATTGTCAATATAGCATTATATCACAAGACATATTATACAATAGGCTCATTTAATTTTTGATTTAGTTGTGTTTATTGAGCATATGAGATCTTATCACTGATGTTTATTGAGAAGTGTGATACAAACATATTTTTTAATGGATTAAATATAGTGATAGACTAATTTTGTAGATCATAAAACTATTGTAAGGCATTTTCCTTTTGACTAAATGGGAACAACCTAGTGAGGACCCAAGCAATGGACACGTATTCTAAACATATTTTGTGTAAATCATAGAGAAGGTGCTATGGGTCAACCTTCCATCATACAATGTAAGATTATGTGCAATGAATCTAGATGGAAAAGGAGTTTGCTTTATGTGATGTGATAAAGGTGTATGTAAAATAACATTAGAATAGAACACATGTGATGGATTGGTATCTCCCTACTCAATATGTAACATCTTATCCTGTAGATAATGAGTCTCAAGCATAAGATATTATACATCTAGAGAGGAGGAACTAGCCATTGGAGGTACAACTACCACTAAAGATTATGGAGTTAAGATAGGTTATTATACAATATGAGTTTGCCCTAAATTAGGTGTAACAATGTTGTTATCTAGGGGAGTATGATATTGAACATTATTTGATTTATTATTTATTTCCATTATGGCTTGTAGAATCTATGCATCATCATGGGGATATTCTTGAAGTCTATCTTTGAAGCTTTGAAAAATATCACCCTTATTGACAATAAGATTTTTATTGTTAAGTGGGGTGAGAGTGTTATGATTCTCATCTTGTGTATTATTTTGATCTTGATTGTATTGTTCATATTGTGCTTTATGATTTAGATATGAAAGAGTGTAAGTCCCAAATTTTCTATGTGTAGATGCATATACATTATAAACACTAGTATATACTAAATATTTTATACATGTAATTTGATTTTCCAATAATGTGACCTTTTCACTTCATAGCTGATTTTGATTCTATGATTATGATATTATCTTACTCATACTGATAATTTGATCCCTTAGAGTCTCACAAGTACAAACCTTGGTTGCTTTTGATTGAACATATAAGCACACACCCTATAGGGGAGAGGTGTAGGCATAGATATGTTAAGTATGATTATTGGTAACAATAATATAGCATGCATCATCTCATGGATTAGTGATACCATGGACTTGGTTTGAAGGAAAGTAGCTATTACCCTCATAGAGATAAAGATGAGAGGGATATTATTTCTCGTGAGTAGGATATGACATTTAAACTTGAAATATGATTTTCAGGGTATTAAATTTATGGATTAAGTCCAATAAATTATATTTTAATTGATTCTATATGTCTGTAAGGATTTATTTATTAATTTAATTCCAGATAAGAGAATAATAGCATGCTAGTGATTTAATGAAATATGACATACATTTTAACTAATATAAAGCATCATGTACATATGTGTTTATGTAATCTTTTAATTCATCCAAAATGAATGGAAAAAATCATGCAAAGGAAGATAGAAAACTTTGTATTGAAAAATAATAAACTTCATCTTTCATTATTATCATGATTATATGAAATAAAAATGAAAAAATATAGGGATCTAAAATCTAATTGTGGTTCTTATAAGGATGGAAACATAAACCTTGGGGTTATCTAGGGTTAGGGTTTGTCAAATATTTGAAGTAAGTTAGGTTCACCAAATTTTTTAACCTTTTATAAGTTACTGAAGATAAATATTATGTTGTTAAATGGTTGAATATAGTAAATCAAGGTAGAAATATGCAATTAATATAGTTACTAATATGTAACATAATTGATTTAATTTGACATTTCTAAAAATAGTAATAAATAATTTAAATAATAATTTAGTTATATAATGACTAAGATTGAATATCTAGAGGCTATAAATTGAGGTAGAGGCTAGTATAACTATTGTAAATAGGATCTTATCAGAGTTGTTGCCAGAATCTAGATAACGCGAGTGCAATGGAGACATGATCACATAAGATGAACAAGTACACACCACAAGATGCTAAAGCAATTTGAAAATAAGAAGATAAATTACACAAGACAAAATGGAGAAAACCAAAATCTGATTAACATGAAATGGCCAAAATGAAGAATACATATAGGAGAGCTAGAAAGTAACTCCTCCATAAAAGGTGGTCAAAGCACCCCAAGAATAGACTCCTCCAAAAAAGGTGGTGACAAGGTGCTAAGAATAGAGAAGTAACTCCCATACCCAGAATAGCCGGTTAAAGGAGTCACTTATGACATTCTTATGACACCTTATGACACAAATATGACACACAATCTCCACATAAGCTAGCTTATCCCATGAATGTAGGAAAAATCCATGTATGCACAAATATATAATATTCCCTAATTAATAAATAGGAAAAAATAAAAACCTACACTAATACCCCCCGCATAAGCACAACTTAGGTGGGCAGTGTGGAAATAAAAAATGGGTCCCGGCAACTAGGCCTGATGCGGTACCCATGTACAAATGAAATCTCCCATAAGATAGAGAAAAGGAGAAAACCCATAGGAAACCCCCCCCCCCCCCTAAAAGAGACACATAAAATAAAATAAGAGGCTAGAAGGCCCCCCCGAAGATGATACTACTGCAGATGTAGACCACACCCCAAGAAGAGCTTGTAGATGAATGAACTTGCTCTCAATGAAAGGTTCGGTGAACATGTCTGCAACCTGCTCTAAAGACTGGAAAAATATTAAGTCAATGACCTAACTATGAATAAGCTCTCAAATGAAATGCATGTGAATCTCTATGTGCTTGGTCCGTTGGTGCTGAACAGGATTCCTACAAATCTGAATGGTACTCTGGTTGTCACAATAAATGATGGTGGGTTGCCTGATGGGAATGCCAAACTCAGAAAGAATCCCCTAAAGCCAAATAGCCTTAGTAGATGAATTAAAAACTCTCCTATACTCTACCTCTATGGATGATATAGCAATAACATTCTGCTTCTTGCTAGACCAGCTGATAGGACCTGAACCTAGAGAGAAACTATAACCAAAAGTGGACTTGCGAGTCTGTGAATCACTAGCCCAGTTTGAATCTGTATATCCAACCAAGTCAACCTCTGTGCCAAATCTATAATGAATCCCATATCTATGTGAACCTTGTATGTAATGCAAGATCTTCTTAATTGTTTTCCAATGCATCTCATGGGGTTCCTTCATGAATTTGGAGACAGGTCCCACTGTATATGAAATGTCAGGCCTAGTTTGAGTCAAGTAGATGAGACTACCAACAAGTTGTCGATACCAAGTGGCATCCACCAATGGTGAAGAACAATCAATCTCAAGCTTGAATCTTGATAGAAAGGGAGTTAGAGATGGCTTACAATCAGCCATGTGAAACCGAGCCAATAAGTTAAGAGCATACTTAGGCTATGTAAGAGAAATCCCTGAATCTGACTATGAGATCTCAGTGCCAAGGAAGTAGTGCAACAAACCTAAGTCTATCATGTCAAATCTATCCTAGAGAGATACCTTCACCAATATAATAGCTGATGAAGAACTCTCGATGATCAAAAGGTTATCAACATATAGAACCAAAAGCAAGAGCGAATCATCCTGCCATAAGAAGTAGACATTGGGATCATAATGGCACCTAGTGAAACCTGTTGTGAGAAGAAAGGAATCCATCTTGGCATACCAATCTCGAGGGGTGTGTTTAAGGCCATAGATAGATTTCCTAAGTCTACATACTAAGGAAGAATCCTGAACAAGCCTTGGTGGTTGTTCCATGTAGATCTCCTCCTCTAGGTCTCCGTGAAGAAAGGCACTCTTCACATCCATCTGATGCACATTCTAACCATGTGTTGCGGCAATAGCCAAGGTGAGTTGGATAGAAGTCATCTTTGGAATGGGTTCAAAGGTCTCTAAGTAGTCAATGCCTACCACTTGTGAGAAACCCTTAGCGACGAATCATGCCTTGTACTTATCAACTGACCCATCTGCTGCAAACTTGGTCTGATATATCCAACTACATTGAACCATCTTCCTTCCCTTAGGAAGTGAAGTCAAATCTCAAGTGTGATTTTTTATTAAGGAAGAATATTCTTCCTCCATAGCACTATCCCACTCAGGTACCCCCGATGCCTCTCAAAAAGTCTGTGGATCCAAAATAGTAGCAAAGAAAGCATGTGGATCTCTCTGAAAATCCTGCCTAATACGTGTGTCATCTGCAGGACTCCTGCCCATGTGTTAGCACTCTCAAGTGTCTGTCTGGCCCAAAGTGGCCCAGAAGTGGGTGAGTCAGGTGCTAACTCCTCATCCTCTGACTGACTAGAGGTGGATGACACTGCATCACTATCCTCACTATCTGAACTCGAAGAAGAAGAATGTCTCTGGCTCAAGAACCTATTATGGCTGATCTGAATCTGATGAGGAATCATCATGAAGAAGTAGGTCCGATGAAGGAGAAGAAGTGTCAAGTGTTGAGTCTCTAGGAGTCTCTTGAAAATGGATACTTCTCTCGATGAACAACTCATGAGTGATAGGATCTAGAATTTGATATCCCTTAATACCATCCGAATATCCTACAAAGATGCAAGGCTTGGACTGACGTTCCATAGCTTTGCATTTTTTCTTTGAAATGTGGGCCATGGCTAGGGATATAAAAACTCTAAGGTGCTCAACATCAGGTTTCCTTTTATGCCAAGCTTCAAAGGGTGTTATCCCTTTCAAAGCTTTGTGAGGAACCCTGTTTTGAATGTAGCAAGCACAATTGATTTCAGCCCAGTACTGTGGTGTTAAGGATTTGGGGTGAATCATACAGCTACCCATCTCTTTCAAGAACCTATTTTTGCATTCAACAACCCCATTTTGTGAAGGACTATAAGTGACTGTGCACTGCAAATCAATCCCCTCTGTGGTGCAAAACTGCTCAAACCTGATGCCGACATACTCCCCTCCATTATCAGTTCGAAGAACCTTGATGGATTTCTCACTCTGTTTCTCAACAAGAGCCTTGAAGTCTAGAAATTTTTCAAACACTTTAGACTTTTTTTTGAGAAAATATATCCAAGTGTACCTAGAGAAATCATTAATGAAAGTGAGGATGTACTTGGTCCTTATGAAAGATGGTTTGGGAAAGGGTCCCGATACATCACTATGGACTAACTCCAAAGGTTGTGAAGCCCTCCAAGCTTTGCCTTTGTCAAATTCTACTTTGGGATGCTTCCCAAGGGAGCACCCCTCCCAAAGTCCTTTTGAGAATTAGACATGAGGCAAGCCAATGACCATGTCATTTTTGCAAAGTTGCTCAAGATAGCGGTAGTTAAGGTGGCCAAACCACTCATGCCACAATTTGCTAACTCCATCTAAATGAGTTAGAAATGCTGTCGGAGAAGAATCTGATGCAAAATGTGAGAAGGTGTATAACCTAGCTTGGTGATTTGCCCTACTAACTGCCATTGTAGTATCACTATGCAACTCCCTGATAGGCACTGAATCTGGTGAAAACTCAACTCTCATGCCCCGACCAATGTGAGTCATTTGGTACACTGATAGGAGATTGGTTGAAAGATAAGGAACACTTAGAACATTATTGAATGTTCCTCCTTCCATTTCAACTAACCCTCTCCCTGCAATGGAAACTGATATGTCATCACCCAAACTAATTAAAGTCATGTTACAAGGCTCTAAAGATGAAAACTCAACTAGTGAAGAGCCCATGTGGTGAGAAGCACCTAAATCAATGACCCATGATGATGTAGAAGCTACAGTTGCTACAAGGGCCTTGCCCTTTTCTTTCTCCTTACCCTTGCCTTTAGCCTTAATAAAATCTTGGGTAGATGAATTATGCTTGATGGACTCGGGAACACCTATGTTGTTCTTCTCTAGAAGATGAGTAAGGTGATCTATTTGTTTCTTCATGAATTTGTGTTCATCATGACTTGTCTTTTTACAATAGGCACACTTAACCTTCTCCTTCTTAGTTTTAGCATTGGAAGAGGGAGTCTTAGTGTTGTTTTTGGCAGGATTGGTGTTTTCTTTCTTCTTCTCCTGGTCCTTGTTCTTTTTCTTCTTCTCCTTTGTTGAAGTTTTATCCTTACCATTTCTAGCTATCAAAGCTTGGGGTTGAGTAGACTTCATTTTTCCCATTTGAATTAGCTTATCTTGCTCCCTAGTCAAGTCGGTAATGAATGAATCCAAAGAAGGCATTTTCCATGCAGTGCCAAGGGCACTTTTAGTGGCATGGAAAGTGGAGACAAAGACTGAATAGCTTGGACCTAACTTTGAGAGAATAGAAAGTATGAGTTGATCATCTTTCTTCTCTATCCCACATTCTTTCAATTGCAATCTAAGGGCCTTAAACTTACTGAAGAAGTCCTGTAGGGTGTCAAAGTTACTAGGACTTAGACTTATGAGTTCGTTTTCGAGGTCATGACCTCTCATCTCATCAAGCTTCCCAAACAACTTTTCTAAGGTGTCCCATATGTCATTAGGAGTTTGGGAGGATTTTAAGTGGAAGAGAAGTTCTGGAGACACAGACAAGCTTAGTAACCCAAAGGTTTCATCACTACAGTTGTACCACTTAACCTTTTTAGCATCTGTGTTGGGTTCTACTTTTGTACCCATGGTGATCCTATACAACCCTTTGCTTCTAAGAATGATTGACATTTTGACTTTCCATTCATGATAGTTGAAGGGTGTTAGGGGTTTAATTTGAAAAGAATCTATTTTTAGCTGAATTTAGATGAAGTTGAGTTGATTGCAAATTGTGAATTTATGCAAAAATGAGAATGAAAGCAAGTTGTGAAAAGCAATCACACCCCCCCAAAATGTTGAGCCCCTCAAAATATTCAAGTGCACACTAAAAAGACATCAAACTCAGCCGAAAATATGTCTTAGAGCAATTAGTGCAAGACTTAAGCAAACAGGATGTCGAACTCAGCCGAAAATGCATCTCGGGAGACCCAAATTTTTGGCACTTTATAAACTAGTGAATTTTTAAAAAATAACAATTCTATGCTATGGATAATTGAATTACAAGCACTTTTTCAAAAAATGGCACCCAAAATTGAGCTACCATTTGCAATATTTTAAAGTTATAATTTTCCTGTAAACTAGTGTTTTTGCAAAAAAAAGCACTAAAACATTAAAAAATGCCTATTATGGGGAGATAAAGTGGCCTTCCTTCCACTCATTGGATTAGGCACAGAATGAGGAATCCAAATGAGGTTTGTGTGAGGTGGAATATGTCTCCTTCCAACCCGGGCCTCACCCTTCGTCTTCATAGGTCGAAGATACAAGTTTTAATTGAAAATCCCCAAAATACAAAACTGACTTAAATCCTTAATATTCAGTCAAATTGACTAATTTTTGTTTTATCAAATCAATTTTACACTAAAAAAATAAATCAAAGATAGTTTAGATAGATGCCACGTGTCCAAAAGATGCCAAGTAGGGAGGGGCGTCCAAAAATGCACAGTCCAGAATTTTGACTTAGAAAAGACAAAAAAACTAAATGCAACCTATTGAAAGGTGCGATACAGTTGAAAGCTTGGCATAGAGGATTGTGGCAAAAAGTTTCACCAAAAACATAGCGCAATGCTGGAGCTGGACAACAAACAAAGCAAGTGGTGTCCAGAAAGGGCATTGTTCTAATTTTTTTTGCAAAAACCAAAAAATAATAGTAGACCTGGACACCGTACGGCCTAGTTGGCTATTGGAAAGGATGTGTGGGTATGCAAGAAACACTGTTGCTAATTTTGGAAGGATAGAAGCTTGGTACAAAATTGAAGTGTTGTTTGCTTGGGCTGAAGCAGAAGGTTGGCGCAGAGTTCCAAGAGTGTTGTTTGCTTGTGTTGTGAGTGGGCAGCCCCTGGAGTGGTAGGCGCCTAGTCTGGGCAGCGCCTAGGCTAGAAACCTTCACTTCTTTCTACCAAAAGGTGGCATCACACAGGCAGAAAGCAAATAGAATGCAAAGATTCCTTTTTTTTGTTTTGCAAAATGACAAAACTAGAATTCCGCCACCTTGTTGAAAATAACCACAGATCTAGACAAAATGTCTTGGCAAATGCTAACTCAGAAGTAAATTTTTAAACAAGATTTGTATGGATTTGCATGAGTTTTCAAAAAACTCTACTAAATCTCTCGAATGCAATGGATTTTTTTAAAAAAAACTTCTAAGAAAGCAAAGTAAGAATTTCAAAATAAACTACTAGAATAACTAGACACACGATTACTAGTGTTGCTCTGATACCATATCCGAGATGTTGCCAGAATCTGAATAATGCGAGTGCAATGGAGACGTGATCACACAAGATGAACAAGTACACACCACAAGATGCTAAATCAATTTGAAAATAAGAAGATAAATTGCACAAGACAAAATGGAGAAAACCAAAATCTGATTAACATGAAATGGCCAAAATGAAGAATACATATAGGAGAGCTAGAAAGTAACTCCTCCACAAATGGTGGTCAAAGCACCCCAAGAATAGACTCCTCCACAAAAGGTGGTCAAAGCACCCCAAGAACAGACTCCTCCAAAAAAGGTGGTGACAAGGTGCTAAGAATAGAGAAGTAACTCCCATACCCAGAATAGCTGGTCAAAGGACTCACTTATAACATTCTTATGACACAGATATGACACACAATCTCCACATAAGCTAGCCTATCCCATGAATGTAAGAAAACTCCATGTATGCACAAATATATAATATTCTCTAATTAATAAATAGGGAAAAATAAAAACCTACATTGAAGTCTATATATTTTAATAGAGCTAGTTGTCAAAACCCCTTAATAAATATATATATATATATATATATATATATATATATATATATATATATATATATATATATGTTTTATTACTTTGAAGTTATCTATATTTATTTCTAAGTATTTCTTTTTTTAGTGCTATATACCACAACTGTACATGTTCGTCTTTGTTTATGTATATTTTCATTCATTTATTAAAGCCAAAAAATATATGGTTCAAAATTAGACCTAATTCTATACACATTAAAAAAAATTCAATAATCTTTTAGGTAGTTAGGGGGGATGCATAGTCAGCTATACATTATTGATCATATTTTAGGGTCTATTGACTTATGAAATCAGTAAAAAAATAAATATTCATTAATTAATTTAACATACATACATATATATATATATATATATATATATATATATATATACACACACACACATATACATACATACATACATACATACATATATATAGGTTTCAAACTAGATGATCTTATCTAAGTTTCCACCAAAGGGTTTTTAAAAAAACTAAATGATACTAAAAAAATGACGGGCTGCATAAAAATTCATATACCCTAATTTTTATTAAAAAGAGTAATACCTCTTAAAATTTATAATGTTTGACATACTTATTCTTGACCATTTTAAAAAAAATTAGTAGTATATAAACTAGACTTGAAATGCTACAATTCATGTTGCTATGACATATTTAAAATTTGAGTTTAGGTGTCCCAAATAATCCTTACAAGTTGAGGTTCATGTTCCTATAACAATATGCTAACTGAAATGAGATAAAAGGATATATATTTAGGCCTAAATGGTTTGTGTATAATTATAACAATAGGTTGGATAAGTCGTAAACAAATTTAAGATAGCTCTTGGAAATGATTATGGATATAGGTGGGTCAAACCCCACAAAATAATTGAGTAATGAAAAGTAAATTTGGTGGAGGTGAACAATCTATGAACTATTAAGATGCTAGAAGTGAAAAAGAAAAAGATACAAAAATTAGGTTTACCTATCTAGTTAGAAGGGAAAGCCAAGATCATCACTCTTATAGGTTAAATGGGTGGTCCTAACATCTATCCTAACTTTGTAATAAGGAGGTCAAAAATTAATTTTATAGTGTTTTATGTAAAAACATCTTCCAACATGGCCATAAAATTTTGAAGATAAGTGTTGATAAACAAATAATAACATTTACTAGTATTTGAATAAATACCTTGATGGTTTACATGAACTTACCAGTAAATGTTGAATCAGATGTGAAGGCATGTAAAAATAACATAAGAATATAAGATACAATAATAATAACAAACATATGATATAAAAACATAATTGTGGGTTCAATTACAAGAAACACATGTGTGTAACATCTCATCACTCCATTAACATACTGCTAAATGCTTAGTCAAATGTGAAGGAATGCAACAAAAACATGAATATAGAAGGCACAATAATAATAATAATTTTCATCCCTAAATTCCACTAATGAAAATTTATCTATGAAATGTTGTGTGCTTGAGAATTTTTTGGTAGGTTACATGGCTATTTTGGGGAAGGATGTCTACAAAAAGGTAGGGATATAAATTTCTTGGTGAAATTGTTGAGTCTTCCATCCTAAATTCAAATCCATTCTCATTTAAACATGAATTTGTTTATATAGAAATAAACATCTAGTCTTCCATACCAAGCTCAAATTTATTTCCATCCACAAAAATATTTATGTCGGATTATATTTTGGGTGCTTGTAGAAGCCATGTAAAGATGGAGGCATGGATATAAAAATGTGTCACAAATATAAATAACACAACATAGTGAATATAAAACATATCAAAAGCAACTATGTTAGTCTACATTTGAAATGTTGATAAGTTTTAATGAATGACACTTCAGATTAAATTCAGAAAACATTTTGGTTTTACACAAAAATAATTAACATTTAATGCTATGTCAATAGAAAACTACAGCCTTGTTACATAGAATATGATCCTCTAAATAACATAAGGTTTCTTGAATGTTGAAGTCTACTTCCAGTTTAATTCAAATTTGGTGCTCTCTATAAATCAAACATTTGTTGCTCTATAGTTTTTTACTTAGAGACAGATTGTATCTTAACAAGATAATTTGGATTTTGAATTTTGAATTTTGAATTATCTATGAATTATGAGAATTAGATTTTGTATTTGCATTTAGTTTTATAGGTGAAACCAATTAATGGAGGTTTGTGGAGTCATATCTTGGATTTGAATATTTGAATTTTGAATAGGATAGGATATAATAAAATGTAAGTGGACTAATTACAATATTATATAACTTCAAATGTTGTATATTTGTCTTGTATAGATTACAATCAAATGTAAAAAAGTGAATTTTACGGGATCAAAATATTTAATGAAGTTGGTTTTTTTTAAGTATTTGTACCTTTGAAATATTAGCAAAGGACTTTTTCAAAAGTGCATTCAATTTTGAAAAAGGTATTCATTTTAATGAAAATGATATTCATTTTTATGAATATCATGTTCATTATTTTAATATGATGTACATTATTTTTAATTGTAATGTTTATTTATTTATTGATAGATATTCACTTTTGACTGGAGCTATAAACTAGTTTGCAACACAATTGGGGGCCCAGGTCCCCAAGTGATCATCTACCAAATTTACTAGATAGACCAACAATGACCACAACCAACTAGAGAATAGCTAATGGCCATTAGTGTCCCTGAGATTATAAACCATAGCCACAACTGAATTCATATTCATTTCCATAGATTTGAACATCTGTGGGGCTTGAAATAAACAAGACACTTAACCAACTCACCCACATCTCATTGGATCGTGTTTATTTATTTTTAATATGTATATAATATTTTATATAAAAATTCATATTTTTAATATTGTTTATTTAAAAAATTTAAAGAACATAATTTTTTATTTGATAGGGTAAATATCTAGGGTTTACAAGGATCCTAGATCTAAAAAATTATCATATATAAGTATTAATAGTCCAATTCAAGGCTGACCAACAAAATTAACAAAAACTAACTATAACATACTGAAAACAGGGAAAAAGTATAAAATATTAGGAGGGGGGCCCTCCTATGGTTCATCCTCCTAGTCAGGAGTCTTCTCAAGGATATCACAATTGAGATTTGAGACCTTTGTCTGCATGTGATTACAAGGTCCTGCTACATCTCCTAAAAGAATCATACGTGGCCTCTTCCAGCCTTGAACCTATAGGGAAGTCTTATTTATGGGGACTAATTTGGGGGATCCAAGTGAGGAGGTTTTCATGATCTTTGACAACTATTTGATATGGGTTTGATCAATCTTAGATTATTGGATGAATGATTGCACATTGGATTCAACCTACCTATGGAGAGCATTCTACTCTTGTATAAGATTAACTACATTCAACCCTACATCCTATAACTTTTAATTAAATTTATCCAATTATTATTATTATTTTTTATCTCCTTAAATATAATATATTTACCCTTTTGGGAAAAATCCTTGGAAGTTCCCTCATCAAGGGTGACCAGTTTGGGTTTGGGTATGAAGAGCTTGAGAGTGAGGTCATTGACAGGGTTTTTAGAAAGACTACCCTAGGGGGTATTCAAAGATGGTTGGTAGGACCCTAAAGTGGGGTATTCATCTAGGGAATCCTCCTAAGAGTCCTCTTTGATGGAGGATCCCCCTAAAAGGACCTCCCTCCCTTATATATTTTGGTCATGCTTGATGAGTAGTAGGATTAACACCTGGTGTAAGATGGGGTTTGACTCATTTACTTAATGAGCCAAGGAAATTTATTCAAGTGATTTAAGTAGGTAGAATGGTATGATGATATTATATCTTAGGAAGTGATTTAATAACAAAAAATGATGAGAAAAGATTAGGGCATAATTAGCCTTTAAGGTCATATAACGCATTACCTGAAGATAAATTTCTAACCAATGTCGAGGAAGGTCAACCCAGGGGAAACCCTTCTTGTTGATATTCAAAAAATCATTCATAAAAAAAAGTTGGTGAAGGAGATCCTACTTCTTTATTTGGTCCTTTAAGTCCTTTTTCCCCTCACAAGACATGCCAATAATATACCCAATAAAGAACATAATAGAATGTATAGGTACTTTTTATAAAAGTTACACAAATAGTTGTATATAAATAAATAGTTATTAATAAATTATAATAATAAAAATGAGTAATCACTACAATTACAACCATTGGACCCTATCCAATAATTATTACCCCTCCCTTAGGGTCTACTCCCACTAATCAATAACTGAAAAAATCTAATCACCCAGTCAAATAATAGATTATTAAAAATTATCAAATTCCAAATCCTTTCTAAGCTAAAATCCAAAATATTATAAATTTTCATACCAAAAAGCACCACAAATATTATAAATTAGTAATCTCATTGTTTACATGTTAACCTTAGTAAAATTTGAAATTATTGAAAACTTGTAGATCCCCAAGTAATAGTACATTTTAGAAACCCAAAAAAAAAATTAAGCTTAATTATTCTTCACCCCTAATCTATCTCAAGATTAAAATTGAACCAATCCTAGATCATCCAAGAAGTTCAAATCCATTCTAAAATTAAATTTAAAATTTTGGTTGTGTGTGTGTGTGTGTGTGTGTGTGTAACAATTTTTATATAAATAAATATATTAGACTTGGAGTTGGTGCACTTGGTCTTGGTAATTAATAAAATTAGTTTGGTCTTCTATTCAATATCTAATCTATTTTTTGTGTATGGTGAAGATGTGAGGGGCCCATTACATACATAAATGCAATCCTTATTATTAACAAAAGTATATATATATATATATATATATATATATATATATATATATATATATATATATATATATATATATATATATATATATATATATATATATATATATATATATATATATATATATATATATGTAAATAAAGACTTGTCACTTTTCATTAAAGAATGAACATTACCCTTTTGCAGATCATATTTCTATTTTATATAGGTTATTTTTTTTAATTTTAAATAAAATATTTATATTTTTTAAATGTTAAATATTGATTATTATTTTAAAAATATGCATTACTTAATTTTTAAATTTATTAAAAAATGAAAGTACATTATTGTATTCAATATTTTTAAAAATGAAGTGTACCATTAATTTTCTCTTGTAAAGTAAACTAAAAATATTTAGTCTTTATTTACATATATTATAATATATGTAAATAAAGACTAAATATTTTTAGTTTACTTTACAAGAGAAAATTAATGGTACACTTCATTTTTAAAAATATTGAATACAATAATGTACTTTCATTTTTTAATAAATTTAAAAATTAAGTAATGCATATTTTTAAAATAATAATCAATATTTAACATTTAAAAAATATAAATATTTTATTTAAAATTTAAAAAAATAACCTATATAAAATAGAAATATGATCTGCAAAAGGGTAATGTTCATTCTTTAATGAAAAGTGACAACTCTTAAAATGTTTTTTTAAGGCATCTTATATTTAATATTACATAATATTCTAAGGTTCCTTATCCATAAATTTTAGGAAACAAAACTATGTTTGGTTGTATAGTTATTTTTGGCTATGATGTTACTCTTGCATAGTAAACTTTTGACGAGTCTAATTTTACATTTAGATTTTATTATATATTTGTTACAAATTTGGGTCACCATACTATGGGTGTTCTTTATTCTTAATTTACTCCCACCAATCTTGAACTTCAACATCATTCTATATTGTGTCACATTTTGAGTGTTGACAACCAACATATTCTTCTACTTATTATTTGATCACTAATCAAATAAGGATACTGTCAATTACATAAGGATAATATTCCATCACTAGTTTGACACCATGTGGTAGAATAAAATGCATTATGATTTTTTTTTATCAAGGGGATGTTAAGGGTTTTAATTGATATGCTTTGAGGACTTACACATGAATAATTTTATCTTGAATGACTATTATCAAGAAATTCAAGTACCAATCCTAACATGTTATGATTTTTTCTATGATTAGGGGTACAATAATTGAGTATTTTAATCAATCATATGGTGTTAGAATGGTGATGCAAGGCTACCCTAATATAATTTATGGTCTCCTTATTTGGTCATGCGTCAAAGAATGAGCACATGAATATGTTAATTATTACTACTCAAAACCAAGAAAAATCTAGAATGATGTTTAAGTTCAAACTTATTGGAAGGAAATTAAGAAAAAATAAAACTCTAATTTAAGAAACTAACTATGATAGACAAAATTAAAAATAAAGGAAGATCTTCTCAACATCCTCACAATAATGGTATGGATTATTTTAGGAATAAATGTTAGTTTTGATTTTGAAAGAAGATAAAGAAAAGAAAGGAAATCAATTATAAGACAAAAAAATACTAGCTTGTATTGATAAACACAGTCTCTTACATAATACACGGGCTCTTGCTACAAATAATCATGTTCTTGTAGATATTTTCAACTATTGTATTTCCTTTTTCTTCATAGCTCTATTTTTTTATTCCGATTTATATATATCACTATATTCTAAGAAGAGATTCTTGCTTTATCTATCACAAGTAAATATTTAATGAATACACATGGAAAATAATAAAAGGTTCTTAATTCCACTAAAAAATTGTTATTTATTGAAATTTAGTGACATTTTTTATATTTATTGGCTCAAGAAATAGTGGTGAATTTAATGAATACTATTTTACTAATATGGGAGATCAGATAGATGGTGAATAAGATAAATATAAAATTAGTGGGTGGTTGGGATTAGACATTCCAACACTCCACACTTAATCAAAACTACCACCATATAGTATGACTAAACAATCCCTTAGATACTCAAAGATTTCTTTTTCTAATAGCTTGGTGAAGTTGTTTCCATACTGATATTTAGATCTATAGAACTCTAAATAAATTTATTCATTATTGACTATCTATAATGAAATGATACATGTTATCCATATGTTTACTCCTCTTGTGAAATACGTGATTATTATATAGCATAATTTATGAGTTTCTATCACATAAAATATTTGTTTCCTCTTCCAATTTATACCTCAAATATACTACCATACTTCTTATCCAAATTATCTAACACATGGATCATGTTTCTTCTTCATACTCTACGTTTACCGATGAGAGAGAAATACTAGGTTGTTTCTTAGATGGCCATGATAATGCACCTATTAATGTCCTTTTCCTATCATCAATGCTGCATGCACAATCAATGTCTATATATACTATCAATTTGATCTCATTCATCATTGAATATAAAATTCAATTATTGTTGGTTCCACTCACATATCTCATTTTTTTTTTCTAGATTACCAATGAGAGTCTTTATGAGAATATATAAACCTTAAAATAAGGTTAAAAAATATAAATTATATTTGTCCTTGTGGTTCATAGGTACATCAGACTACCAATGAGTCTTTTATATAATGTTGGATCAATGTTGGATCCTTTGTCATCCTTACATAACTTCTACCATGTTACGACTAGTGTTGTTGGCTTAAAGTTTACCATATTGAACCTTCTCAAAATATCCTTGGAATATTTGGCTTGAGAAATGAATATGACATTTTTAGATTGATTCACTTCAATTCCAGTAAAATACTTCATAAGACCTAAATTGGTTATTTCAAATTCTTTCTTCATGGCTCCCTCAAACAAATCAATTGATAAGTTACCTATGAATATCAAATCATCAACACAGAGAAATATAATTAGAATTTTACCTTATTCATTAATGATTATATACAATCGAGTCTCATTTTTACATCTACTAAAGCCATTCTATAAAATATAAGAATCAATTCTGATCTTCCATGCCCTAGGATCTTGCTTGAGTTCATAGAGCACACTATTATATATAATAAATATTTAATAAAAAAAATCTAGTTAAATATTTTCAAATCACTTGATAAAATTAAATTATGGAATAATTAATTTTCATAAATATTGAATAAAATATTATCTTTTTTATATTTTAATAAATATAAAAATTAGGTAACATATTTTTGAAAGTGTATTTGCCCATGGCCACCTCCTCACTCCTCTGGAATGTTTTTCTGATATTGATTTTTTTTTATTGGGTTTGTTGCATTTGTTGCGTTACTTTTTGAGGTGTCATCATTTTGTAGGTGTTTGAAGTGTTATATTTTTAGGTTTCAATCTACATATGCTAGTTTTTGACTAGTGTTAGCTAGTCAATCATTGGGAATCTTTCCTTATTGATCTGTTTAATGTTTTCTTCAGGATAGTTGATTCTCCACTAATTCAAGTGTTAAATTAATAAGTTTAACATTATAATCAATTAAAAATAGAGGGTAATAAAAATCAATAGTTGATACATTAAATTGATAGGTTGTGGAAACATGCATAAGGTTATACCCAATTAATAAGGAAGTGCACTAAAAATCAATATTTAATGCATTAAATTAACCATTTATGGGAAGCATATTATTATATCCCATATATATCATAGTTTTAAACACTCTATCTTAAAATTATTTCAGATGCACATGTTTTAGGGAAAAGGTATCAGAAATTAAACACCCTAACTTTGCATCCACATGACAAGTAAAATAACAAAGTTGAAATATACTAAAAAAAGATGATCCAATGCTTTAAATTGATGTTTATGTGTGGAACATTGATTATCTATAGTTGTAAATCATACATGTCATGATGTCATTAGTTACTTTAAACTATGATTATATAGTTGGTTATTTTCCATTGTGATAATGTAATTGATTATTTTAAATTGTGATTAGGTAAATTTTAGACAAGTTTCAAATTATAGTATAAAACTATATTTTTATACTAACATGTTTCATCAATAAACCTAATCCTAACAATAGGACTATTCAATAATTAGTACATGCTTGATTTATGGATCCTTTCGCTTATATACCATAAAAATAATGCAATAGAACTTTGATCTATGTACAAGGAGTTATTGAAACCTCTCTTACACTATGAAATTATTGTGTGTATCTATGTTTTGTAACATCCCACTAACAATTATTTAATATGAAATCTTTACCTATAGACTTGATCAAAAGGTAGGACTTATTATACCAATAAGGATGAATGTATGAGTCAATTATCAATGAATTCTATATAAATTTGATATTTCCTAGACTTACTTCATACTCAACACACTTGGTTTGATAAATCCAATGTTTGTTTTCACAAAATTTGGAACATTTATCACAGTTCATACCCATTATAATTTAATTTTTTGATGTGTATCTAGGTGATCTTTTTTTTGTATTAGAGTGATGTTAATGGTTTTAATTGATATGCTTTTAGGACTTCCATATGAAAAATTTTAGGATGAATAAATTTTATAAAAAATGGATTAATTCAAGTACCAATCCTAGTAGGTTATGATTAGAGGATATGGTTTTTGAGTATTCTACTCAACTTCATGCTTTTAGAATGGTGATGGAAGACTACCCTTATGCAGTTAGTGGTCTCATTATTTAGTTAGATATCAAAGAATGGGTACAATAATATATTAATTATTATTACTCAAAACCAAACATATCCCAAAATTATGTTCAAGTTTAATATTGGTGGGAGGAAATAAAGAATAAAAAAATTCTATATAAGAAACTACCTATGTTATCCAAAACCAAAAAAAAAGGAATATATATTTGGTATCCTCACAATAACTATATGTATTGTTTCAATACTACATGTTTATCCTATTATTGGTGAGTAATCATATGAAGGTTGTGTCACAAACAAGACTTGTCTTATGAGAAGGTTAATCTCTAAGGAGAAAGATAAAAATTATAAAAACTTTATTTGACATGAATCTTAGGAACATGAATGGTTCCATATGAACTATTGATGCCAACTTGAGATGTAGGAATTATATTTTTGGAGTCCCTAACAATGTTCCCATTTATTATCCCCAACAAGTTCATTTCATATTGTGCATCTAACATATTTGACAATGTTTTCCTACCAGTATGGACACAATTACCTTTTTTCCAATTTTCTAATGGTTATTTTTATTGGGGTGTTTAATCCTAACCACCCACTAATTTTAGATTTATCTTATTCACCACTGAACTGATATCTCATATCAGAAAAGTAGTCCTCATTGAACACATCATTATTTCTTGAGCTAATAAATGTCATTGAATTTCAATATGTAATAATTTTTTAGGGGAGTTAAGTGTAGTTTACTATTTTACATGTGAATTCATTAAATATTTCCTTATTATAATTCATAGAGAAGTGAATATCTACTAGGGATATATAGATATATAACTCAATATTAAAAAATTAGAGATGTGAAAAAAATACAACAACCAAAAAGCTTTGTTAGAAAGGGGTTATTTTCAGTAAAAAGTCAATCCCTTTTAGTGTATTATTTAAGGGACTATTTTTATCAATACAATATAGTATTTTTTTTGTATTCTTCTGCTTTCATTTCTTCTCTCTATCTTACTTCATCTAATATCATATCAAAAAATGACATACTATTCTAGCACACACCTTACTTATCCCTAAATACCTCAATTTAATGTTAAGAAATCTAAGTGTTGGTTAATCAAAACAAAAGCTTTATTTAGTTATATATATATATATATATATATATATATATATATATATATATATATATATATATATATATATATATATATATATATATATGAAAGATATTTTGGATAGTTGATTATATAAAACCCTTGATGCAACATCATTTAATCATTATCTCAACGAAAAAATAATTTCCTCAAAGATAACAATAAAAAGGATTTAAAGGATATCTTATACATATTTAAAGCAATGCATGACTGTAACTTCCCAAGGGTTGTAGTAGTAATAAAATTTAAGAAAGGATAAGACATCTTCTAGCCTATGTATCAAGGTATGGCTAAGGTAAAAATTGAAAAGTTATAAATGTTGAGAACATATTTTTAGATTATGTTTATGAATAATTCTAAATTGGTAGATTCATTTTTTACTCATGTTATTAGTTTAGTTAATCAAATAATATCTCATGGTGAGACTCTCAAAGATAATAAAATAATATACATTTTCTTAAGGAGACTACCTACAAATTTTGAGTCTATTATTATGGATAAATAAAAGACTAATTATTTAATAGTTTTCTATATATGAGATTCATGAATTTCTAATTTCTCATGAGCATAGGATAATTCACTATTATAGATCTTCTTTGAAGCATGATTTCAATTTAAATGTTTATGTTATTTATTGGAGAGGAAGAAGGAGATATAACTTTAGAGTCATAGGAATAAATTCATCAAGAGGTAGAAGATCCAGTCCAATAATTCTAGTGTTATCAACCCCAACCAAAATTCAAGTCATAATCAATTTCATGGCCAAAGGTATGAAAAGTCTCAATTTCATTGTTATTACTAAAAAAAGTATGGCTATTATGTATATGAGTGTACAAAAATATTGTCTGACTTTAATAATCAAAGCGCAAACCTTTTTAGATAAAATCAAAATTAGGATATAATGTTTTTGGCATGCAATATTACTCAGGAGAGTCCAAAAGATGTCTGGTTTCTAGATTAAGGTTGTATTAATCATAGATGGGAAATTCAAAAATGTTTTCTAGTCTAGATAAGTAAATAATATTAGATGTTACTTTGGGAAATGATAATAGAGTGTCAATCATGGGAAAATGGAATGTCAATATTATAACTAAGGGGGAGGAAAACCTTATTGTAGATGTTTATTATGTTTTGGATTTAAAGCATAATTATATGATCTCTGTATAATATAATTTGTTTAAAAGGGGTATAAAGTGTTTTTAAAAAATAATGAATATGTAATTTTGGATTGATTTCCAAGAAGTCAACTAATATCCATAGTCCAAATGACCTACAACAAATTGCTCCCTTTGAGGTTACAACCAAAATTGAGGGTGGTATTTACTCCAACTCACCCCTTAATGATTCCTTTATCAAACCCACATTTATCCCAATAATATAATTTCAAAAATCAAATTTTAAGTTAGAAAATAAGAATTGGCTTTGGCATTTATAATTTGGACACTTCAAATTTGGAGGTCTAAATTTACTACACATGAAGAATATGGTAAGAGGCATACCATTAATAGAAAAATAGATAAAGTATGTGAAGGATGCATTTTTGGAAAGCATCATAGAGATTCATTCCTAATTAGAAAGTCAATTAGATAGAATACACCATTGGAGATTGTTCACTCTGATTTGTTTAGACAAATGTAAACACCTTTAATTTGTCGATGATTATATTTTTTGACATTCATTGAAGACAAAAGACATGAGCAAATTTTTTGATGAATAAATATAATGCTTTCGATATTTTTTCATCAATTAAATTTTTTCATTGAGAAGCAAAGTGGGTACTAAATAAATGTTTTGATAATAGATAGAGGTGGATAATATATCTCAAATGATTTCCTAATTTTTTTCAATGATCATAAAATATACAAATAGTTAACAATTCAGTATACACCTCAGAAAAATGGTGTGGTAAAGGGAAATAATAGAACAATCATGGGCATGGCCAAGAGTATGTTGGAGGCCAAACATTTTTCAAATGAATGTTGGGTAGAGTCTGAAGCATGTGAAGTCTATATAATTAATATATTCCCAACCAAGTGTGTTAAGAATATGATTCTATAGGAAGCATGGTATGGAATAAAGCAAAATGTTTCTCATATGAGAGTGTTTGGATGTTTGGCATATGTACATGTCCCAAATTAATTAAGAAAGAAATAAGATAATAAGGGAGAAAAATGTATTTTTGTAGATACATAGAAGAAAAAAAGTGTAAAAATTATATAAGCTGATAAATATAAAGATGATAATTAGTAGAGATATGTAATTTATATAAGAAGAAGCATAAAATGGAAGTTTTCATAAAATAGAGAATATTTTAGTAGGTACACCTCAATTTGATAGTCAATTATTGACTCCAACAAGTATCCCCTCTCTAGTACCTCCTCACACACCTAGTTAAGCTCAACAAAGTCATTCACAAGTGAAACATTCATCAATTATAAGGACATATTCATGTATTTAGTAAATAACTCCATTAAATTAATAATATTAAATACCACAAGGTTGTTGAGGTATGTTCCTAATGATGGTATTAAGGAATTAATATTGTCATTGATGTCAAAGTCAATTTGAGTATCTCTCATATCACAAGTCAGATTTAATGTCATGCTTGGTAAAGTGGTGTGTGACATATTTTGAGAGAAAATTTAAAGGCAATATAATATAATTTCTAAGGTTTGTTGATGTGTCAAGATCAGGTATAAGGTTCAAGAGGAGCATCTTGGTTAAGCATTAAGTTCTAAATAACATACAAGGTAAGCAAATGAGTTAACAAGTCCTTATGAGGTCTTGATAAAAATGTGTGATGAGATAAAGACAAACCTAATAATTCTATTGAGAGTAAATTTTTAAGATTTAATTCATTTAAAAAAAACATCTCATCAATAGCCATCTTGAGTAGCTGGGCTTAGCTCTAAGAGAAAATGTATACATAGTACATGATGTAAATTTGTGCTTTAGGTTAGTACAAGAATATGTAAGTATTATAAGCTATGAAAACATGGTAAAGAGGAAAATAATACTTCATATGAGTTTTAATGACAAGATTGAAGCTTAGCCCCTGTATGAAGTGACCTAGTGAGAAGTTGTAGGCTTGGTGTCTTAGTGAGATAAGCCTGGTAGCATGGTAAGTTAAGCCATTAGATAATAGAGTGAGAAAGAGTGGAAATGTGAGAGCATTTTATTATTTTTTATGTCATGTGGATGAAGTGTTTAAGATGGTATAAAATGTTTCAAGTTGTGTTCACAGTGTAAGCATGACTAGCAAAAATGCACAAAGTGACCTATAATGGTCTAATGAGAGATCAAGTTCATTTAAAAAAATGGAAAATATATTAATAGAATTTAAATAGGTTTGATGTATCATTTTAAGAATTTTTACAACGTTGTAAGTCATATCATATAGGAGAAAGTGAGATTTTTGATGGAAATGTTGACTATGTGCACAAAAAATGGTGTTGTAGACTAGAGAAGAAGTTTCTCATGCTCATTTGAATGTGAAACCTTTGAATAGGATATTGATTACTTCATGGTATTTGTCTAATGTCCATATATTTAATTTATTCGCATTGGTTTTAGGATTGAGGGGCAATACTTTGTGAATGATTGCTAAGAAGGTAAGGTAGTCAAAACCCTCCTAAAACCCTTACACACACCGAATAGAAAATATATAATTAGTTTTGGCTTAAAATGGTCAAATTTACATATTTTAGTGTTTGAAACATGTAAAGGAATATTTAATATCTCCTTAGGTTATTTTGGTTTGTCTTAATAGTGAATCAAAGCTATGGGAAAACCCTTATTTTTAGTGTTTTTAATGTTATAGGTAGGGTTGACCAAGTCAAGCCATGTAAAAGAATGAATAATTATGTTAAATACTCATAATTTATTATAATTAATGTTTATTATAAGGTTTAAAACCAAAATTGTGTAAAACTAATCATGGAAAATAGCATATTGCTAAACTGGCCTAATAAGTAGAACAATGAGAAAACTAGGCAAGAATGAATATAAGTTTAGGGATAGGTTGAAAAGGATTAGGGATATATCAAAAGGAATGGTGTGATAATTAAATAAATATTACTCCTACTTCATTGGTGTGTAAGTGTTAATGATGCCTATATTCAATAAAAATGTTGTCATCAATCTGACTTTTCTAGCATAGTGGAGTCTGTGTAGAATGACAAAGTGAGATTGGTTTGTAAGACCAATTTTTATACACGAGCATGAAATATGTATTTCCAAATATTTTATAATTATGATAAATTTTTACACAAATCCATTATAATATCACAAAAATGTCCCCACAAGTGTTCTATAAGTATATTTTATTGACTGTATTTTTGGACCTACATGCAACTTTTTTTTGTGTGTGAAAAAGATCATTCTAAGTTAAAATTCACTAAGATGAATGATCAAAAGTTATTATAGGTGTTATAAATGAATAATAGGATCATATTAATTAATTTTTTCTCATTATAAGTCCCTAATCAATATTTTAAAGTCAAATGACTTTGACTATGTTTTGATAGTGTTTGATGTTTCTGATTAAGCTATCTAGAGGAGTTTTCTTGAAGCCCTTTGGTCTATATAGTGGAATCCAAAGCATTTTTATAAGGTGTTTAATTTATTATTAACCTATTAATATGATTTAATGAATGTATTAGATGGAAAATTTATGTACATAGTTCAAAGTTACAAGATAAACTAATAGGTAGTGAAAAGGCCTATTGGCAAAGAGACTTAATTGATAATGTTGGGGTTAGTTTTCACAATGAGTGAATTTTATGTATTTACAGAGTGGTAAAAAGTAAATAGTAATATTTGATATTTAATGGATGGTAAATAGTAAATATTTGTTTGCTAACCATATGGTTAATATGATAGGTAAGATTATATTATTGTTGTTAAGATATATTATTATTTGTTATCACAATATATCGTAATAAGTGTGTGATTAGTTATAGGAGTTTCAGAGGAAATATATTGTATGGATCTATGAATCTCTAGACATATGAAATATTATCCTATATATTTGTATGTAAATTTTAGAATGAATTAATCGGAGAATTAGAGTGTGGAAGAAATAATATATATTGTGTGTTTGAAATAATTTTAAAAGTTTGTGTTCAGCTCTATTATCATAAATTGTATTTGCTTAATATTGAACATATCTATACTAAACTTATCATTTGGTATTAGAGTAGGAATTTTTATCACTATGGGATTGTGAAATCATGTGAGGGGTATTTGCATTACATTTTTTCTCTGAGAATGATAGTTTTCTTGTGAGACAACAAAATTTAATTTGTGAGGAATTAAGGTAGTCTAGATTTTTTATTTTCATTTGTAGGTCATATAGTGGCTAGGGCTTGAATCAAGAACAAATCATAATTTGTGATTCACTGTCATTATTTCATATGATCACGTTAAGTAAATTTGGAAGATGAAGATGGTGTAAAATTGTAACAAAAATAATTGAAGACATCTATCTAGTCCAAATGAGTTCGATGAATTAAATTATTTATATTCTATAAGATTTGATTATATCCTTTGATGAATAATATGTTTTTGATTTGTTAATTACAATGGGATATTGGGGATATTATGTTATGGAAACCTGTTCATAGAAGATTGCATGGTTAAAACCTGGTGCTAGTATTTCTAATAATTTTGCATCAATATTATCTATGTACATACATCTCTGATCATGAATCTCTTTTCTACTTTGCTATGGTAGACCCAATATTATAATTTAAAAAAGGTTTTGAGATATCCTACACCAAATTGTGCAGCCATTTTATTCATGCATTATATGTCAATTATTTACATCCACTATTATTCTATCATCCTTTGGTTTATCATAATGACTCTGATTGTATTTAGCATCAACTGCATATAACTAACATAGAAAACATAGGAACCTATGAAATTGAGTATTGATTTGAATCTATATGGAATCAAATTTATTGATTGCTATTTCTACCATTCATGCATATCTATCATCCCTATAAATTCTGGTTCATGTATTTCTAGCATAGCCCATTAATATTCCTACCAATGAACAAAGGACAAAGTTACATTTTGTGAGTCATATCATTTTAGTTGTTTGTAATAGTTTTGATTTTATAAGTTTAAGTCATAGTATTGATAAATTATCTTTAGTTAATATTTTATTAATTTTTTTTGTTTATGTCCTTTTATTATTATAGCATTGAAGGTTATTAGTGTTAATAAATCTCTTGTCTCCTTAGTAAAGGTATTGTATTATGTTATATGGTTAATCAAACTATATTATTCTTTATTAATTTATTTTTTCTATATTTTTGGTTTATAGTTTTATAATGTTAAGGTGTTGTCATTTTCAAGAGTCTTTATGTGTCGATATAAAGAAAAATAAAAGTGGTCTTTTGTCATTATATGTCAAAAAGAGTCTTGTATATTTTTTAATGAGTTTTTATTGTCAAAAATATTATGTATCATCTTGAGTTGAGAAGTTGTTAAAAATATGTCAAGATTCATTCTTATGTCAACAGAGTCACAATCAACAGTTAGAGTCAAAATTGTAAAAATAAAAAAAATTACCTTATGAATGCATTTTTGCTTGTACATGACGTCTAATTTATGGGGGGGGGGGGGGGGAGGGATTTCCATTACAAAAATCATGTATCTAAACTTCATCGAGATATCACTTGAGTGAGAAGCGATATACTGGGGGCTAGAGGCTACATAGACAATGGAGGTCTTTCAGTGACCTCTCATAAGTTGCCAATGATGGGGTTGCATCAATGTTTTGTGACGTGTGTGGTGTGTTATTTTCAATTATTTTTTAGTATGGTGTATTTCACACTTTTGCTATCTGTTGCAAATAAGAACCAAAGTATGTACCTATTCATGTCTGTGTGGTATTCCCATGTAACTTTTTTGTATATTTACATTTGAGGATGTATATCTAAAAAGCATTATAACAATCATGATTAAAGGTTTATGGTAAACATGGTAAAATCATGTTGTAATTTTAATGGTGAACCTAGAAAAACCATTCTATAAGGTTAATGGTGAACTTGAAAAAACTAATTTTTAAGGTTATTGGTGAACGTATGAAAACCAATTTGTAAGGTTATTGGTGAACCTAAGAAAACCATTTTAGAAGGTTATTGGTGAACATGTGAAAACCAATTATAGATGTGTGTGTAGAGATGTGTGATGGTACATATATGCAGATCATGAGTACATAGAGGTGGACCACACTACAATAATAAATAGAGATATATTGTACCATATAAAAAATATGGGGGGAATGTTGTGGTTAGTTTTCACATTAATTTAATTTTAGGTAATTATAGAGTGGTAAAAAGTAAATAGTAATAGTTGATATTTATTGAAAGGTAAATAGTAAATAGTTATTTGTTAACCATATGGTTAATGCAGTAGGTTAGATTATATTATTGTTGTTAAGATATATTTTTATTTTTTATAAAAATATATCATAATAGGCGTGTACTTAGCTATAGGTGTTTCAGAGGAGAGATATTGTAAGGATTTGGGAATCCCCAGATATAGGAAATATTCTCCTATATATTTGTATGTAAAGTTTAGAATGAATTAATCAAAGAATTAGACTATGGAATAAATAATATATTTTGTGTTTGAAATAATTTTAAAAGTATATGTTCAGCTCTATTATTGTAAATGGTATTTGCTTAATATATTTTGTGTTTGTAGAGATGTGTGATGGCACATATATGTAGATCATGAGTACATAGAGTTGGACCAAACTACAATAATAAACAAAGATATATTGTACCATGTAAAAAATATGGGGGGAATGTTGTGGTTAGTTTTCACATTAAGTTAATTTTTGGTATTTATAGAGTGGTAAAAAGTAAATAGTAATAGTTGATATTTATTGAATGGTA
The DNA here is from genome assembly GCA_037957365.1 of Torreya grandis. Taxonomy (NCBI): domain Eukaryota; kingdom Viridiplantae; phylum Streptophyta; class Pinopsida; order Cupressales; family Taxaceae; genus Torreya; species Torreya grandis. The sequence continues at coordinate 58,371 of JARHVA010002077.1, forward strand.
AATAGTAAATAGTTATTTGTTAATCATATGGTTAATATAGTAGGTTAGATTATATTATTGTTGTTAAGATATATTTTTATTTTTTATAACAATATATCATAATAGGTGTGTGCTTAGTTATAGGTGTTTTAGAGGAGAGATATTGTAAGGATTTGGGAATCCCCAGATATAGGAAACATTCTCATATATATTTGTATGTAAAGTTTAGAATGAATTAATCAAAGAATTAGAGTGTGGAATAAATAATATATTTTGTGTTTGAAATAATTTTAAAAGTATATGTTCATATCTATTATTGTAAATGGTATTTGCTTAATATTGCATAGATCTGTACTAAACTTATTAGATAGGTCCAAGTAGTGAAATGGACTAAATAAAGTTGGGGACCCAAGGTAAAATTATAAACGGTTTATTATAGGAATTTATGAAGTTTTTAATCCATTTTATAAGACATAAAGTGTTCCTGAGGGTCTGAATGGTAATGTGTGGATAGGACAAACTGAATTGCATTAGGTCTCCATTAGGCCTAATGGTGAAATTGGTCCTTTTAAATTATGATTGACAAATGTATTATTTTTTTCAATCATGAAACATGTGTAGTGATCTATTTCAATCATAATAAAATTTTGGTAATTATCTTGGCTGACCAAGATGGGTGAAAGAAAGAATTGAGTATAAAAGCAAGGCCTAATAAGGCTATTTGGACTAGTTAAAAGATTAAACTATTGAGTAAAGGATATAAAGTTTTGTGAATCAATTGAAGGCTATAATATCATCATAACATTGATATAAATATGTCATGAATGTTTAACTACGTTTCTATAGGTGTTGAACAAGGCCAATTGACCTAATATTTCCAAAGAGAGGGCTTATTAAGTAATAAGGCATGAAAAGCTAGTTGAGTAAGTTTAAAGGGTAAAGTGTGCAAGAAAAGGTTATCATCTAAAGATGAGTTATGAATAGATATTATGAAGTGAACATACATCAAAGGTAACTTTTTTGGTGATAATTTACTATTAAATATCTGTATTTCACCCTAGCGGGAGGCAAGAGTGTTCAGGTCCTACTTCCAAACCTAGCTCAACATGGAACTGACCCCAGGTTGTGGGTATCCTATAATGGGGTCAAACCTCTAAGATTTTTAACAAGGATAACTCCTATAATTCATAATTTTAGATCTTTACCACCACTAAAAATTACTAATGATCATGGAAAAGGGGAGAGAGAGAGAGAGAGAGAGAGAGAGAGAGAGAGAGAGAGAGAGAGAGAGAGAGAGAGAGAGAGAGAGAGAGAGGAATAATACATGAAAGGGAAACCTAAGTTAAAAATGGTGAAGCACCTAAATTATGGGTTAATCCACCCTTCTTGACTCTTAAACACTAATGAAACAAGCACAAGACTAGATCTATGAGTCCAAATATTTGTCATACATCAGTGTTTTATGAAGAGGTTTACCAAATGTTCTAAGCTAAGGGAAATGATGGACATGTCTAGAGAAAGACACTAACTAGTCATAGTATCCACATGCATGATTTAATAAAGAGATGTAGAACACCAAACATGACTTGTGTAACAAGATGAACTAGTAACTAGGTGAGATTATAATTTGACAAGGGAGAAAACTCTACCACATATGCAAATATGATATATACACACTATACCAGAGCAATGAAATATAAAAAATAGTCTTGTCTTCATCTCAAGAGGTTACAAGATCTATCTTGGAAAAGTTTGGCCATGCCCAAGAGAGGGAGTAGATAAAATACCAAGAGGATCCATTTTTTGGCTCAAAATAATCCATATATATATAAAAGGACAAAGAGAGAGAGGGAAAATGCATTAGAAAATGGAGAAAGGGTCTTTAAGATCAATAAGTGAGGTGGTAACACTTGATTGCTTTCTATTTGTGTGCCTTGATCAATAAATGGATCTCATCTTGTCCCACTAGTCCTTGAGCTCCTCTCATTGGTTGAGAGTGTCTTGCTAGCGATAAGGGTTTTTTCCATGATGACTAAGTCTTTTATATCATAATAAATTCCTTTAACTACTTCTCACACTACCAATTCACCACCTTGGGACCCTAAGTCTACTTGATGTGCTCATGAGGATCAAGACCTAAAATCTTGAAATCGATAGGGCCATGCCATGAATGGTACTTTATACTTACTTTTTCAATGATGGATCCATGTGGATAGATGAAACCCTTTTGCATTAATCACATATCTGCTCCATTTTAATGTTTGCATCATAGGTCCCACCTATAAAATAGTAAACCAATCTAAGGTCATTGGTTTTCCCATTAATTATCCATATCAATGTAGACATATAGACCATAACCTCTTTTGGACTCCCATTAGGTCTAAAAATACCCATCAATATTTTTAAGAGTCAAGAGTTCACCATACCTAGGTCATTATTTACAAATGACATAGTCACAATAATGAACCCTACAATCCATAAAATGTCAAATCAAAAGTTCATATTAAGCTCCAATGGTGGTCTTTTATATTCTTTATACCTGAATGCATCATATTGACCACTCTATGGCATATAATGAGCTTTAATGGCATCAAGATGACCCTAAAAAAACTTGTTTCCCTTGGTAAAAAATGGCTTCTCAACCTCTATCAAAAATCTTTGGCTCACCTTTGTTTTGATTAGCCATTTAAATATAACTTAGCTCATTGACATATTAACTCATCTCACTCCATTGATTTCAGTCTATATGAATGTCCATGAGTCATTGATCATTTACTAGTTGAACATGCTATTGACAATTGTCATGCACACATTTTCTCTTGAGATTCATTGACCCCTTTGACCTTTGCTCAACATTAGATTTAAATTTAAGATGTAATGTGGACCATTAGATTAACTAGGACCCATAGTTTAAAAACCAACAACTATTTTATGAACTCAAAATTTTATGGTCTATGGGACATCATTTTTTGTAGGTCCAAATTTGAAGGCCTATAACTTGAAGCACAAACGTCATGGAGGCATCAAATTTTTAGGATATGTTATTGAGACTAAAAATGATGAACCCATTTGATCCACTGGTCTCAAGAGATTTCTATGTGTGTATATAAAATTATCAAGTTGACTAGTCAATTTATTCCCTCATGGCATCTTAATGATTGTCTAGTTCATTTGGCTAAGTTTGGGAAACTTAGAAAAATTTGACTAAGGAGCCAACTTTGAGCATGCATAACTTCTACCATGCTTTGTAAAATGACCTAAAACTTAGTGCATAATAACTAGGAACCATGTTGAATAAAACCATATGATCAATTTTTCTTGAGACTACCACACGTGTGGGATATGTCCTCATCAATATGATCACTTGTCTATATTTGAGCTTCTTTTAAAATGGCTAAGTATGTAAACTTAGTAGATTTTACTTGAGAGGCCAACTTTGGGTCTTCATATCTTTTGATGTGCTTCGATAAATAAGTAGAAACTTGGTGCATATGTTCTTGGGATTAATGTAAACAAAACCATATCACTAATTCTCCATAAATAATCCACATTTGGAAATTATAACATCATCAAGGTGCCTACTTATAATTTATGCCACTAGCACCAAAATTTATGTATGAACGTAATGAAGAACCAAATGAAAACCATGCACTTCCATACTCATTCCAAACACTCTTAACATCTCATAGGGCCTATAAAACACTATCCATCTATTCATCCATTAGTAACCTGATCCATATGGGTGTAAGTTTGGTATGTGGGCAAACATTAGCCAACATCTTTGGTGCCTCACATGAGTTACATGCCTATCTATGAAAAGGAACCTAGACCATGTGCCTAGTCAAGTCTATTGGGCATGTAGTCTCTTCTTGGATCCAACATATTGACTTGGTACCAATATTGGTTTCTAATATTTCCCTAACCTCTCTCAAAATAAATACAAGGAATAAGAAAGAATAAAACAAAAAAGAGTGCCCAAGGCACTTATTGAAAAGAAACTAACCTACTGAATAAAATAGGGACAACAAACAAATGTGTTAGAAATTGCACTTAGAGGAAAAAAAGAAATTATTTTAAAAATTATTCTAATATATAAATGGTTACAATCTAAAATTATTTTCCATCTGGTTCAAATGGGAAACTATTTTGTTCACCTTGGATATTTGAACCATACTTGCCTTTTCTTGACAGCTTTCTTCTATAGCTATGAGAAAATGGATGCTCATGTCTTCTTGGGGGAGAAACTAGCTACTCTATTGCCAATTTTAGGTGCATGAATTGTAAACATGATTCCAAGACCCAATGATACTCCTAAATTTTTTGACTTTATGAGAATAAATTTAGTTCTTCCTCATTCTTAAACTGTTGATCATGAACATATATACCAGCTTGATGTGTCTCCTTTAACATATTTATAAGGTTGACCTTTAAGGGAGATGGAGCTGACCTTATGACTTCTTGAGGCTAGTTGAGATCATACTCAACTTCTAAGAGTAGAGAGATATCTAAAGTTGGAGAGAAAAGTTGATAACCATGTTTGAAAGTTCAAACATGTCATCTCTTAAGGGAACAACTACCTCTTGTTTGATGATAACACTCCTCTTATCTTTCAATGGACCTCATTAAAGTAAATAAAAACCCAATGAAAGCTATCAAATAAATCAAAATATTTGCTCTCATGAATTTATAGTTCAATTAGAGCCTTTTCAGACTAAATAAGCAATCATATCAATTTTTTGACCACAAATATGAGGTTGCAAGCCTTATTTTGACATCTTATATTAGTAAATAAACACTAATTCATTTTAAATATAAAGATGATGACTAATCATGCTCTCAATTTCAGCTTGTTCTTCACCTTTAAGCTCGTATACTTCATGATAATTTGTAGATTTTGTGTTATCAAGTAAAACATGGAAAACATCAACAACTTGTCCAACTAGGATATCCTTCTCTTTTACAACTTGTCCAACTAGGACATCCTTATCTTGTACATCATCAACTTCTTCCTCATGTACTTGTTCTTGTATTTGTATCTCAACCTCTACCTCAACTTTATCTTGTACTTGTTCCATCTCTACATCATCATGGAAAATTGAAGCATGTTTGTCCTTGCCAAGAGGTGTCCCAATCATGATTTATTCTTCTTATTTACTCAAGTCACCTTCATTTCATACTTATTTAGTTACATATTCTTAGTTTACCTATAGTGGACAAGCTCTTTCTCAAATAATGGCATAATCAATCCTTTAAAATATATAGCAACATGAGAGAGGTCCAAAGAAATTGCCATAGGTACCTAATTTTGCTCCTAAAGTTGCTCTTCTTGAATCACTCCATCTCTTCTTCCTATTTCTTTGCATCGTGAATGGATCTCCATGAAGGAAAGGCTCTAGGATTTTGAGGAGAAAGGAGTAGAGGTTTCATGGTCTCTTGTTTGACTTCCATAATCACCACTTCCTCCTTCTTCTTCTTACTACTTTGAATGGATTTCTAAGATAAAAATTACCTAGATTCTTGAAGAAGGGAGGGAGGGGATTGAGTGTCCTTGGATTTGCTTGACTGCATGATTTGGTTCTAATATTAGAAATATAGAGGTTATTTTTTAACCTCTTGATTTTAATTCTCCTTCTCTTTCCTTATTTTTAGCTCTAACTCTTTGATTTACCTATCAATATTATCTTGGAATATCTCCTCTTTAATGTGGTTAGTGGCTTTATGAAGATAGGGAACACAAGAAGACTCCTAAGAAGGGATGAGAGAGATTTTCATAGTTTAAATCCTTCTCTAACTTAGGTCCTCAAATCTAGATTTGCCTCACTTTGCTTACCCCATGACTTCACCACTTGGTTTCAGCTTGTAACCTTGAAATATTTCATAAGGGGTTCTTGAGGAAGGACGGAGTCTTGGACCCTAACATTAGGTTATTCCACAAAAATCTCCTTATTTCTTTGACAAATCTCTTGGATAGATTTTTAAAAAATAAAGGTTTGAGGAGCATATGAAAAACATGGAACATTCAAAGGGTTACTTGGAATGGTCTCTTGAGAAGGAATGGGTGGCACATAAGAAGGGTGATGTGGTGTATATGTAGGCACATAAGGTTGGCAAGGTTGGACCTAATATTCCTCAAGGTTATTTAGCTTGTACTCAATTTTTTGAATGTAACCACCTACATCCATCATCTCACCTATGAGATTTTTCCAATTTGATATCTCAATAGGTGCCCATCCTTATTTTATTCATTATAATGACTCTCACATGGACCTGTGAGTAGGGACATCTTGGCCATAATAATTTTATAATCACAACTATAATGTATGCTTGTCAAGGATGATTAAATTTTGCTTAAGTGTTGGTATAGAAGGTTCATGATAGGGTTGATAAGGAGTAGTATTATGATGGGCTTTTAATTCATAGGGAGGATCAAGCCTTGATATTTCATATGATTGAAATAGGTCCTCATGTTGATAGTGAGGTTTATGAAGAAGGTAAGTGATATTATATTGATAAAAAGGATCATGAGTAACTTTCCAAGAATCATTATAATTTTAAGAAAAATATTGGTAGGGTTGATTAGGCTCATATGGATTATGAGGGTCATATTGGAACTACTAATAAGGAGGTGGATAATAGGAATATTCATCATAACTATTCATATTTAACTCATATGTCAAATGAGTTGTAATAAATGACTAATTTTTTTAATGAGACATACTTAGTCTACTCATAACTAGAAGCCTTCATTTGGAGTCACCATTGGTGATAACTGCTTGCTTCTAAAAGCTAATTATAGGAAAGACACACCAAGATATTTACACTCCTTTTTACCTTGTCCCATCAATCATTCTATAAGTATTAGAGATCTATATTATAAACTAGATAGAGGTAGGAGTTTTAATGTCCTACTTCCAAACCTATCTCAACATGGGGCTAGCCCTAGGCTATGGGTATCCTATAATGGGGTTAGACCTCTCAGATTTTTAATGAGGATATCTCCTCTAATGCATCATGTTAGCTCATTTCCACCACTAAAACCTACTAATTATCAAGTAAAATGGAGAGAGAGAGAGAGAGAGAGAGAGAGAGAGAGAGAGAGAGAGAGAGAGAGAGAGAGAGAGAGAGAGTACATGAAATGGAAACCTAAGCTAATAGTCATGATACACCTAAATTATGGGTTAATCCACCCTGATTGACTCTTAAACACTAATGAAATAAGGACAAGACTAGATCTAAGATTATAAATATCTTTCATACATCATTATTTCTTGAATGGGTTTACCAAATGGTCTAAGTTAAGGAAAATGATGGAGAGGTCTAGAGTAAGACACTAACCAGTCATAATATCCACATGTGAGCTTCAATCAAGAGATGTAGAACACTAAACATGACCTGCATAACAATGCGAACTAGTACTAGGTGAGATCATAATTTGGTAAGGGAGAAACCTCTACCACATATGCAAATATAACATGTAAACACTATACCAGATAAATGAAATCTAAAAAATAGTCTTGTATTCATCTCAAGAGGTTACAAATTCTATCTTGGGAGATTTTGGTCATGCCCAAGAGAAGGAGTAGAGAAAATAACGACAGGATCCATTTTTTTTAAAAAAGCCTCTATATATAGTAAAAAGGAGAAAGATAAAGAGGAATAATGCATTGGATAATGGAGAAAGGGTCTTCAAGATTAATAAGTGAGGTGGAAACACTTGATTTCTTTTTATTTATGTGCCTTGATCAATAAATGAATCTCCTCTTATCCTACTAATCCTCGATCTCTTATCATTAGCTGAGAGTGTCTTACTATATGTAAGGGTTTATTCCATGATGACTATTTATATTTGAGTAAAATAAATACCCTTAACTACTTCTCCCACTACCAATTCACCACCTTGGGACCCTAATTCTACTTGACATGCTCATGAGGATCAAAACCTCAAATCTTTAAACTGACAACGCCATACCATGAATGATAGTTTGTACTTTATTTATTGATGATGGAACCACATGGATAGATGAAACCCTTTTGTATTAACCACATATCTCCTCAACTTTCATGTTTGGATCATAGGTGCCACCTATAGATGAAAAACTAATCTAAGGTCATTGGTTTGACCATAGTTATCCATATTAATGTAAACCTATAGACTATAGCCTTTTTTGGACTCCCATCAGTTCTTGTAGGAGTTGACAGTTCACCATACCCAAGTCATTTATAAATGGTGAGCATAGTCACAATAATTAACCATATAAGCCATAAAAATGTCAAACTAGAGGTCCATATTAAGATCTAATGGTAGTCCTTTATATTCCTTATACGTGAATCCATCATATTGACTACTCCATGGCATTTGAATGAGCTTCAATGGCATTAGGATGGACCTATAAAACCTTGTTTATCTTGGTTAAAAATTACTTCTTAACCTCCATCAAAAATACTTGGCTTGCCTTTGTTCTAATTATCCATTGAAATCCAACATGACTCATTGACATGTTGACTCATCTTGCTCCATTGATTTTGATTTATATGAATGTCTATGACTCAATGATCCTCTACCATTTGAATTTGATGTTGAAATTTTCCATGCATGCATTTAATCTTTATATTAATTGACCCCTTTTACCTCCACTCACTATCAGATCTGAATGATGATGCAACGTGGATTATTAGATCAACTGAGACCCACTATTTAGAAACCAACAACTATTTTATGAGATCAAAATTTGATGGTCTACGATATACGATTTATTATAGGTCTAAATTTGAAGGCATATTAATTGAAGTGAAAAATTCATGGAGAAACAATAGTTTCAAGAGATGTTCTTAAGATTGAAAGGGATGAACCCATTTGATCCATTAGTCCTAGGAGGTTTCTAGGCGTGTCTACAAAATGCTTAAGTTGACTTGTCCATTTATTCCTGCATAACATCCTGATGATGGTCTAGTTCATTTGGCTAAGTGTGGGAAACTTAGAAAAATATGATTAAGGAGCCAACTTTGAACATGCATAACTTCTACCACACTTTGGTGGATGACTTGAAAATTATCACATAATAACTAGGGACCAAGCTAAGCAAACCCATGTGATCAATTTTTATTGAGATTACCATATGTATGAGATATGGCCTCATCAATATTCTCACTTGGATTTATTTGAGCTTCTTCAAAAATGGCTAATTATGGAAACTTAATGGATTTTGTGTGAGAGGCCAACTTTGGGTCTTTATATCTTTTGATGTGATTCGACGGAAGACCAAAAACTTGGTACATATGTTCTTAATATTAATGTGAATAGACCCATCTGACCAATTATACCTAAATCATCCGCATGTGGTAATTATGACATCAAAAAAGTGCCTATTTAGAATTTGTACCTCTTTCCCCAAAATGTCTATATGAACATAATGAAGAACCAAATGAAAACCATGCACTTCCATACTCATTCCAATCTCTCTTAACATCTCATAGGGCCTCTATAACACTATGCATCTACTAATGTATTAACAATCTGATCAATATGGGTACAAGATTGGTATGTGGACCAAAATTGGTGAATAGTTACCTAAAGGGGTTGGAGCCTCCTTGAAAGATTGAGCTTACAAAATACTAGTTGGGTGGGTGATCAACTAAGTAGGGGTTGGATATCCTTGTGAAGCTAGTGCTTCACTAAATTGTAAATCTTGAAATTATAGGATAGTAGACCATGTGCATGGTTCAGTGGATTTTATTCCAAAAGAGGGTTGTCCACATAACTTATGTGTTCTATTGTGTCTTTCTTGTATAGTTTCTTATGTAAGCATTAATATTTCATATGAGTGAATGTTTCATGGAATTTTGAATTGAATTCAATAGACAAATGTTGAGAAATTTATTCAACCCCACTCTCAGTAGTCTTTCTTTCAACATTTGGTATCAAAGTAGGTCCTTTGAAGGGGGTCTTAGAACCTAAAGGATATTTTTAACAAACTAAGCTAGCTAGTCAAGCACAAGGTGGATTTTTCACAAGTAAATCTCCATTATTTAATGGATCTAATTATGATTTCTAAAGTGTGAGGATGAGGACACATTTGACATCTTAAAGTCATGATATTTATAAATCATTCTTGTATGGGTATACTACACCCCTTATTCCTCCTATGGATGCAGTAGACAGGAAGGCTAGTGATAACCACTCAAAATAAATAAATGGAATTATGTGTGGTCTATCTGAAGAAAAACATATGAAGGTTATAAACTATATATCTTCCAAAGAAATTTGGGATTAAATGAAAACTATTCATGAAGGTGATGAGGTAGATCTTGAAGCTAAGTTCATGAATACTCTAGAAGAACTAAATATTGTCAAGAAAAAGAATAGGATGATGAGATCCGTTATCAAATAATATGAGGAGAAAATCAAAAATTTTGAAGCTAAAATAAGCAAAAACTCCAAGGAGAAAGAGGACATAGTCAAACAATTAGAAACTCAACTTGAAATTATTAATACAAGCCTATAATAAAAATAAAAACAATGTGCAATGTATATGGCTAAAGTGACCTCTTTGAAAGCTAAATTGAAATAAGCATCAAATAAGGTTAAGTCCCTTGTAAGATTTGAAAAGAGCACCAATGATCTAGATAACTTTCTGAGTAGTAAAAAGATTTATAATGATAAGATAGGTCTTGGTTTCATTGGAAATCAAGATAATGACACAAATGATGTCAAGAAGGTCAATAGTCAATCTAACAAGGATGGTGCTAATAGAATAAAGGGCCAACACTTTCAATCAATCTAACACCATAAGGTATGTTAATCATTTAAATGGCTATTGTTATTCATGTAGCCAATTTGGTCATATATTAATTCATTGTAGAAGGCCCTTCAAGAATGAATTTTCATGGAACTATGAGGAGAATCATCAATCAATGGATATGGGTTATGGTGTATTTCCATCTAGAGGGTTAACTTGTTTCAATTATCATAAGGTTAGTCACATTGCAAGATAATGTAAACATGATTTCTCAAGACAAGACAAGAAGTTTGAGGCTTCTAGAACACAAGAAATAAACATAAATTGGAAACATAAAATAACTTAGGTGGGTAACTAGTTTGCAAGTTTAAATGGATTATTTTCCATGGTAGAGCAAAATCAAGATGCAAATGAATGCCAAGAATTTTATCTATTAGAATAGTTTGTTGATGAACGAAATAGGATCAATGAATCAAGACAAAATAATACTCAATAAAAGACTGAAGGAGTAAATCTAGAAGGATAAAACAAACACAAGAGGATTATGAAGGATGTGTAGTCCTTCAAATACACAGAGATCTGGGAATCTCCTAAATTCATGATATTTGAAGCCCTCTAGAGAATAGGTGACTCCATTAAGCTTCATAGAAGAACACAAATAATAAGAAAGAAGCATGAAAGATGCTCGGTCATAGGGGGAAACTTTTGGTTTTATGGAGAGTCACCTTTAGATTCAATGTTCAATCAAAGAAAGCATGCTAATAAGTGTAATCACAAATGATAAGTCACTAAAAGTTTGTATGATGACTTGATCAAACCAAGTCATAGTTTTGAAAATGTATTTGAATCTTCATGGAGACAAATTAAGTCAATCATACCTCATGATTTGATATGTGATCTTAGTCTATGTTTAAGAAAGGTTTAATAAATCTTGTTCACCCCAAGTCCAAGGATCAAATAACCTACCAAAAAGGTTAACCTTTGTCATTAATTTCAAAGGGGGAGAAAGGTTATATTTAAAATTCAAGTATTGGAAAATGATCTGCATTAGTAAGAATGTTTTCCATCAATGATAAAGGGGGATATTTTTTAGGTATGTTCCTAATCATGGTATTAAGGCATTAATATTTTCATTGATGTCAAAGTCAAGTTGATTATATCTCATATCACAAGTTAGAGTTAATGGCATGCTTGGTGAAGTGGTGTGTGAATTATTTTGAGAGTAAATTTGAAAGAAACTTTATATCCTTTCTAAGGTTTTATGATATGTAAATATTAGGTACAAGGTTCAAGAGGAACATCTTGGTTAATCCCTAAGTTTGAATAACATACAAGGTAAGCACATGAGTCAAGAAGTCCTTATGAGGTCCTGATACATTGTTGTGATGAGACTAATAAAAAGATCATATGTCTATTGAGAATCAAATTTTAAGATTTAATTTATTAAAAAAATTCAACTTTATTTTGTCTAAATTATAAGTACTAGGCATCTTGAGTAGATTAGATTAGCTTTGTTAGAAATTGTATACATAGTACATGATGTAACTTTGTGGTTTAGGTTAGTAAAAGCATAAGTATTATAAGATATTATAACATGTACAAGAGGAAAATAATCCTTCATATGAGTTTAAATGATAAGATTTAAGCTTAGCCCCTATATGAAGTGACCTAGTGAGATGTTGCAGGCTTAGTCTCTTAACAAGATAAGCCTGGTAACATGGTAATTTGAGCATTAGAGAATTGAGTAAGAAAGGGTGGTAGTTTGAGAGGATTTTATGATTATTTATGGCATGTGGATGAAGTTAAAAATATAGTACAAAAGGTTTTAAATTGTGTTCATAGTCAAGGTAGGACTAGCAATATAAGGTCTAATGCACAAAGTGACCTACCATTGTCTAATGAGAGATCAAATTCATTTAAAAAAATGATAGACATATTGAGATAATTTATATAGTTTTAAGGGATTATGTAAATCATGTTGACAAATTTTTAAGTCATAGCCTAGAGGAAAAAGTAAGATTTTTGATGGAAATTTTGATTGTGTGCATAGAAAATTATGTTGTTGAACCAAGAATAAGTTTCTTATACTCATTGGCATGTAAAAAATTTTCATTAGAGACTAATTACTTCATGTTATTTTCTTAAGTTCCATATATTAAATTCTTTGCAATTGGTTTTAGGATTGAGGAGCAATCCTTTATGAATGATTGATAAGAAAGTAAGGCAGTCAAAACCCTCCTAAAACCCTTACATAGACCCGATAGGAAAATATAATCAGTTTTGGCTTATAATGGTAAAATTGACCTATTTTAGTGTTTTTGAAATGTAAATATCTCTTCAATCTCTCCTCATGTGGTTTATGTTTGTCTTAATAATGAATAGAAGCTATAGAAAAACCCTTATTTTTAGGGTTTTTGATGCTATAAGACAGGTTGACCAAGTCAAAACATGAAAGTGAATGGATGATGATGTTCCAGACTCATAATTTATGATAATTAAATTTTATAAGTAGGTTTAAAACCATTTTTTTTCAAAACTGATCATGGAAGATAGACTATTGCTAAACTAGCCTAATAAGCAGAATAGTGAGAAAACTAGGTTAGAATGAGTATAAGTTTAGGGAGTGGTTGTAGAGTATTATGGAAACATAAAAATGCATGGGGTCATCATTAAATATATATTCCTAATATTTCATTGGTGTGTAAGTGTTTATGATTCCTATATTCAATCAAAATATTGTCATCAAACTGGCATGCCTAGCAAAATGAATTTTGTGTAGAATGATAAAGTGAGATTGGTCTGTAAGACCAATATTGATACATGACCATATAATATATATATATATATATATATATATATATATATATATATATATATATATATATATATATATATATATATATATATATATATATATATATATATATATATTTCCAAAATATTTATAATGATGACCAAATTTCACACAAATATATTTTAATATCACATAATTTCTCCCACAAATGTTCTACAAGTTGATTTTCTTGACTGTGTTTTTGAACCTATAGGAAACTTTTCTATGTGTGTGAAAAAGATGTTTCTAAGTTAAAATTCAATAATCTGAATGATCCAAAGTTATAAAAAGTGTTATACATGAATAATAATATTTTTTTAATGCATTTTATCTCATTATAAGTCCCTAATCACGTTTTAAATTTAAATGACTTTGACTATGTTTTGACAGTGTTTGATGTTTTTGAGTAAGCTATTTATAAGAGTGTTCTTGAAGTCCTTTGGCCTATATTGTGGATTACGAAGCATTTTTATAAGGTTTTAAATTAATTATTAACCTATTAATATTATTTAATTAATGTTTTATTTTTAGAATTTGTGTATATAGTTTAAAGTTAAAAGATAAACTTACAAGGAGTGAAAAGGCCTATTGGTGAAGATGCCTAATTGATAGGTCCACGTAGTGAAATGGACTAAATGAAGTTGGGGACCCAAGGTAAAATTATAAATGGTCTATTGTATGTATTTATGAAGTGTTTAATCCATTTTATAAGATAATAATTGTTAGTAAGGGTCTGAATGGTAATGTGTGGATAGGATAGACCTAATTGCATTAGGTCTCCATTAGGCCTAATGGTGAAATTAGTCCTTTTGGACTATGACCAACGAATATATTTTTTTTAACAATCATGAAATGTGTGTATAAATATATTTAAATAATAATCAAATTATTTTAAGGATCTTGTCTGACTAAGATGGGTGAAAGAAAGAATTGAGTATAAAATCAAGGCCTAATAAGGTTGCCAGGACTAGTTAAAAAGATTGAACCAAGTATATAGATTTTTTGTGAATATATTGCAGGATTTAATATCATAATAATACTGATATGAATATTTAATTAATTTTTAACTATGTTTTTATAGGTTTTGAACAATGCCAATTGACCTAATATTGCCAAGGAGAGGGCTTACTGAGCGAGAAGGCATGCTAGTTGAGTAAGTTTGAGGGGTAAAGAGTGAAAGAAAAGGTTTTAATATATAATTGAGTTAGAAAAATATATTATAAGGTAACCATACATCATAGTTGACTTTTTTATTTCTAATTTACCTAAGGGGGTGTGAGCCTCCTTGCAAGATTGAGCTTGAAAAAAAATAGTTAGGTTGGTGCTCAACTAGGTAGGGGTTGGAGCTCTTTGTGAAATTGGTGCTTCACTAAAGTTTGAATCTTGAAATTATAGGATAGTATTCCATGTGTATGGTTTAGTGGTTTTTATTCCCCAAGAGGGTTTCCCACGTATATGTGTTCTATTGTGACTTGATTATATATTTCTTTATGTGCTCATTAATCTTTCATATTACTAAATGTATCATAGAATTTTGAATTGAATTTAATATACAAATGTTTAGAAACCAATTCAACCCCATATTATTATTATTTCTTTCAAAAAAGGTATAATTGAAGCAACACCTTATACAACATGAATTCTATGTGTAGGAAATTAAGTCCAAATTTTTAAAATTATACTACAAGTGATACGTCAAACTTAACATTAGAAATTATAAGAAAATAGAAAATAAAAAGATAGGGGGATATTTATTATCAAAATTAAGGTAAGAATATAGTTTATTATTTTATAATTTTGCCTTCTTATGAGAAAATGTTCTAGTTCATTTTTAAAAATCATTTAAAGATGAAAATTGGGCACAAGCCATGGATGAAGAGATTGATGCTATAGAGAAGAATCATACATGGGATTTAGTCGATCTTATAGAAGGAAAATATGTTATAGGAGTAACTATAACAATCTATAGGACAATGTTTAATTCAAAATGAGATGTGCATAACCATAAGACAATACTAGTATAAAAGCATTTTTAACAAATACATGGATTTGAATACAACAAAACATTTACTCAAGTAGCGCATTTAAACACAATAAGAATAATATTGGATATAACAATTTAGAACATGTGGAATTTTTTTTAGATGAATGTAAAATATTTATTTCTAAAGGGTTTCCTAGAATAGAAAGTATATGTGTAACATCCATAAGGATATAAGACCTTTGGTCCTGAAGACAAGGTATACAAACTCAAGAACTTGCTATATGGACTCAAGAAAGATCCCACATCATGGTATAATATATTTGATTCCTATCTTTTAAAGAATGGATTTAGTATGTGAAATAATGAGCCTAAATTATATAATTATTTTATTTTAGTTTATATAAGTTTAGTTTAGTTTATTTAGTTTAGGTTAGTTATATATATAGGTTTAGTTTAGTTTATATAGGTTTAGTTTAGTTATATATAGGTTTAGTTTGGTTCAGTTTAATATAAAAATATTAATTAAAGGGTAAAATTATAATTTTATATCTATATGTTGATGACTTGATATTCATAGGTGACTTATCAATTGATTTTTTAAAGGGAGCCATGAGGAAATAATTTAAAATGATTGATTTATGTCACATGAAGTATTTTCCTGGGATTGAGGTGAATCAATCTTAAAATGGCATATTCATTTCTCAATCCAGATATGACAAGGATATTATGAAAAGTTTCAATATGGTAAACTATAAGCCAAATCTAACACCATTTATAATAGGCTTGAATTTAAGTAATTATGATAAAGGATCCAATATTTTATAAAAGACTCATCAGTATCTGATGGAACTAACAACCACAAGGCTATATATAATGTATAATTTGAGCCTTATTTAAAGATTCATGAAATATTCTAAAGACTCTCATTGACAAGTAGGAAAAATAATTTTGAGATATTTCAGGGGTGTATGTAATGATAAATTCATCATATCTATAAATTAATCTTAGCTCGGAGAAGATAGATCCCACATACACTTTTAATTGGGGATACATTAGATAATTGGTAACATGACCAATATGTATCCACTAGATCAAATTATGGGATCTCTTAACATAATAATATAACTAGGGAGGGTTTAAAATCCTCCAATCAGGCAAAATCATGTAATAACCCTAACTAAGTCTTATGTTTTCATGTTCACTATATAAATAACAAGTAAATAAAAAATCTAATCTAGTGCTCACCAAATATTATGGCATAAAGTGGGTGTAATAAAAATTAAAATTAAACATGCATAGAATACATATACTCATGTCAATGTATATGGAATCCTAATACATGGAAGATAAGTGCAAATGCATATCTATCTATTCTTACAAAGAAGGAACAAAGTTAGTAATAATTACATTTGAAGACGAACCCACAGAGTCTCAATCTCTCCCTTGGCCAAGGTGATTTAAAATAGGTTGTTGTGGTATGTAATTATGACAAGGATAAATAATATTTAGGATATAAAACCTATCAATGCATCCAAAATAATTTTTCACAAGACAAGATCTGTATCTCCAAAGAAAGTATGAAACCCTAAACTTGATCTTCATGTAGACTAGTGGATAAATGGATGCACAATATATATTACTTCTTCTCTTCTCTTATAAATGGTGAAATTATTATGTTTATATAGGCATATCTAATTGTAAACCCTTCTAAAAGTTTCATCTAACAAGGTCAACCCAATTAACCTAGTATCATTATTGACAAAAACTCACTAGGTCATAGACTAGGACAGCCAGGGGCGGACCTAAACCCTAAATAAGTTTTTTCAATAAGAGCCCAAGGTCGACATAGCCAAAATAATCATGTAAAATATCAAAAAAGGGTTTAGGTTAGGAAAAGGGCTAATGAAGGTGGTAAAAAACTAGATGAGTGTGCAAAATATGAGGCCAAGTTTAGTAGAATGTTTTTTTAGGAGATAAGTGTGTAGATAGCAAGTCGCAAAAGGGACAAAAATCCTATGAAGCACCAATGGTCTACCCACCCCTTTCCTAGTGCACCCCTTAAGTCATGCACTTAGAGAGATTGAGACTCGATGGTTTCCTGCAAGATAAAAAGCATCAATAATTGATTTAAAAATTTTAAAATATTATGTCTATACAAGGGGAACCAATAATCATAGAATTATATATTCAATGTCAGATGAGTTTAATCTCACAAGATACACAAATAATGATTATGAATGCATCATTAATGATAATAAAAGTCCATATAGTTATGTTTTTCACTTTGGAGCAGATGCATTATCATGGGCATGCAAAAAATAACCCCTTTTGACTATATCATTGGAAAAATAAGAGTATGTAGTAGGAACATTAGCCACATGTCAATAAATTTGGATGAGAAGGATGCTAGTCGATTTGAGGAACCAATAGGAAGAGGTGAAAAATATTTTCAATGACAACAACTCATCAATTTCACTATCTAATAATCACATATTTCATAATAAGAGTAAACATATAGACATCAAATATCATTTCATCATATAAATAGTCAATATAAAGTTATATTTAGAGTTATGTAGATACAAAGATCAATTATTAAACATCTTAACCAATCCATTAGGAAATTAAATATTTGAGTATTTAAGATATTGTTTAGGCATACTAGATAGTGGTAGTTGTGATTAATCATGAATATTGGAATGTCTAATTTAAACCACATGCTGATTTTAGAATTATCTTATTCACAATCCAACATATATCCCATATTAGTAATGTAGTCCCATTTTATTGTATCATTTTTTATTGATACAAAAATATCAAAATGTCACTAACTTCCAATATGTAACAATTGTTTTAGGAGAGTTACTAGTAGTTTATTATTTTCCATGTGCATTCATAAAATATTTCCTTATTTTAATGAATGGAGTAGTGAATCTCTCCTATATATATATATATATATATATATATATATATATATATATATATATATATATATATATATATATATATATATATATATATATATATATATATATATATATATATATATATATATATTAAAAAAATCCAAAAATGCAAAAAAATACAATTGAAAATCTTTGGCAAAATAGGGTTGTTTGTAGTAAGATCTCAATCTCTTTTAG
This sequence comes from Torreya grandis, assembly GCA_037957365.1. Taxonomy (NCBI): domain Eukaryota; kingdom Viridiplantae; phylum Streptophyta; class Pinopsida; order Cupressales; family Taxaceae; genus Torreya; species Torreya grandis. The sequence continues at coordinate 77,046 of JARHVA010002077.1, forward strand.
TGTATTATGTCAAAGACTATTATTATCAATACAATATTTTTTTTTTTGTGTGTCTTCTACTTGAATTCATTTCTTCTCTTTGTCTTCCTTTAGTTTTTCACTTTTACAATGTTTTAGTTCTTAATTATTGATGAGTTTCTTCCGATGACATAATTATTAAAATCTATTTTTTTAAGCATTGTTCATTGTAGAAAGGAAACAAACTAGTTTTTAAATGAAAATTAATGCTAAATTTTGATTTTTAATTTTTAAATAATTTATAATGAATTATTTAATTGAATATTATTGTTCTCTTACTTGATGTACATGTTATTTTACATGAGGTTTTTCATTGTGACTTTATATTGGGATTTTTTCATGGTTTAGAAATTATTATTTATTTATTTATTTATTTATTTATTTATTGTTATTTTGGGTGATAATAATTTATCGAGAATCATTGGATAGAATGTATCACAAATAATTCCATATATAAATTTTTAATCCATGGAATTTATTTAGAAAAAACTATTATTAGTTCAAATGATTAACAAGATTTTAAGATGAAAAATAACTCAAACTTTCTTAAGATGTATGAAAAATATTAGACCCATTACATGTAACTCATCATTAAATAACTGAATAATTTCCACTTCCCCTCAGTTTGTTTTTTAAATTATTTTAATAAATTTGTTTTGACTATTATTAGTGGCTTGTAATTACTCTAGTAGGTTATTTAAGTGTATGTATTCACTAATAATAGTAATTTTATCTATTTTTAATATTTTTCTAGAGTTAAGGAAACAACTATTCTTAATTAACAATTTTTATAGTTAGAAAATAAAAATATGAGTTTTATTAGTTTTCACCTTTTTATTTTGTTAATATAAAAGTATATTAGTTTTAGTCTTGGTAATTAGAGGAGACTGAGTTGATAAAATATCCATTGATGAATTAGAAAAGAGTATTTATTATACATAATGGTTGTTCATCTCCTTCATTTTGTTTTACTTAAGTCATGTATCAAGTGTTTTTTTTTAATATTTCTTAGGAACATAGGTTTTTATTTCATCAATTTGGTATCAGGTAAAACAACAATGCCCTAGAGGGAAATTCATATGCATAAGGGAGGAAGAGGCAAGAAAAATGTTGGTATTCAAAGTAATAATGTTGATAAGTGGCTCAAAATATTATAATGTTTTGAGAAAAAAATAACTTTAGATGATTTTAAAGAGGAATAAGAGAACTAGGAAAATGTATTTAGGGTAATCAACCCTATGTAGAGGCTCATTGAAGTCATATCCAAACAACACTCCAAGGTGAAAGTAAATTTTTCATATTTTAAAGGTGAACGCAACCTATATTTATTCTTAGACTAGGTTTAGGAGTTGGGGCATTATTTTGATATAGAAGTCATTGAAGAAGGTGAAAATAAAAGGGTGAAAATTGTAACATCCAAATTAAAGTCTCATGTTGCTCTATGGTATGAAAATTTTCAAACTTATAGGAGAAGACAAAAGAATTAAAAAATCATGTTATGGCCCAAAATGTTCAAACATCTATGAGATCAATTATTTCCTTCTAATTATCAACAAAAAATGTTTATAAAATTTTAGAACCTATAATAACTTAGAGATATATTGGTTCAAGATAACACTAAGTAATTTATGAGTCTTAAAATTTAGACTGATATACAATAAAATGAAGAAAAAGTAATATCTGTGTATGTTAATGGATCAGGGTTTTAGTTATAATATGATTTATGTTGGAGAGTTTTCAATAATGTCATGGTGATGTCAAGGAGGTTTCTTGGTGAAAGGATGAAGTGATTTGAAAGCTTAAGTAACAATGATAAAGTGTGCAATGTGCTTGTCTTAATGTGCTTAATGTTGGCTTGGTTGATCTTCAATTTTAGCATGGTTAGAGATGATGAAGGATGAATCAAAAGTATTTATCATGTAAAAGGTGTCATATTTCATATTATTATTCAATTATGATTGGATATATTGTGTGTATACATCAAATTCATTTGGTAGTCTAAAGTTCTCATCTAGATAGTTTAGGTTTAGTGGTAGAAGATCTGAGTAGGCAATTTACTGACATCACCATTGCCACCTATGGATGAGTCAAGGGGAGTTCATCATATGGCTATGATAGAATTAGTCCCTAGTTACTATGTACTAAATCTAATTTTATGTGTCTACACGTAGTCAAAGATATATGGGTGCAAAGATGGGTTCCTAGGTAGTTTGACATTATTTTCCCATAATTAGCCAAATTTGCATGAGGCAAGAAAGTGCCAAGTAATCAATTTGGTGATGGAATATCTCATTTGTGTGGAAATTTAAAAATAATATGATCATATGGATTTTTTAATTTTTTTATTCTAGTTTATTTTCATTAAATTTTAGGTCATACGATGAAGCGCGTCAAAAGATATGCATATGTAAAGTTGGCCTTCCAAGGAATTCTTGACATTATTGGCTCTGTGGCAAAAAAATAGGAGTAAGTAGTTTAATGTAGTTATATATAAAACATGTGAAGGTTATAAGAGAGGTTTTTCACATGGTTGTATTATCATATTTAAGGAGATCATATGGACTAAATTTGAGATCATCCGAGTGAGTGAGGTAAAAGTTATTAAGGTTCAGAGTTGGCTTTTCAAGCCAAAATTAAAATGGTCCTTATACTTAGTTGATTTTGTAAGAGTTAAATTTAAAGGAAAAATTGAGATCTAATAGATCATGGGAAATCATATAGATTGATCTAATGACACATGTTGAGTCAAAGAGGTCAAAGTGACAATTGTTTAACACTGAGCAAAGGTAAAGGATAAGGATCTAATGGCGAGCTGGTGTTTGTACATATTGATCAAATGATGAGTGATATAAGATAAATACCAAGATTATACATATATATAAATGGTGTGTATTGAGTCAATATTTCAAGGTTTTAAAATTTGAGGTCAACTATTTGAAGTTTAATTGCTATCATTTGAATTCAAATATTTGAATTTATAAAAGGAAAAGATAGTGCTCTATATTTTGGTCATATCTTTCGATCTATATAGAATTTTCTCATGGTGTAAAAATAAAATTTATATAAGAATCCAAGGGAAATATATAAATATGGATTTTAAAATTTTAAAGTGTGTACAAACAAATATATTAAGCTCCAAAGTTGATAGTGTGTTTTTGCATGTTCTGTAAGTAACCCATGAAAGGTATTTGAGCTCGTTCTAATGTTGTTTTGATATATCATGATGAATTATATATATGGGAGTGTTTTATACTTAATAATGATTATTTGTGTGTATTTTTAAGGTTTGAATAATTTTATGTAGTATGAATAAAGTTTTATAAGTTGATTGTGTATTCCTTTATGGTGACTATGTGCACAAAATATTGTTTAAGCGATTTGTGCTTACTTAGAAGGGTACTGCGATGGATATGGACACTTAAGGATGACCTATATATTATGTGGCATGGGTTCATGAGTTTGAAAAGTGTTTCTTAATTCTTAGTTTTCTCAAAAAAGTGTCAAAGAGATAATGGGTCTCCATAAGACCTAAAAGTGACTTAGGCCTATTTGAAAGTGGATTATACTTAAGTTTGACCTATTTAAGAGCCTTGAGGTTAAAAGAATGTATTTTTGTTGACCAAGTTGTTGATAATTCATGATATCTCTATATATAGTGAAATTAAATATGATGATTTCTAGACTTTTAGGAGAAGACAAGTGAGATAAGTGCAAGGTGTTTGTGAGATTTGTGGAGTGAAGGAGAGGTAGAGTGCTCAGTTGATGAGTTAATGATTAGAGAAGATTGAGGATTGTGTGTGAAACATGTAGGTCATATTTATGATGTCTAAATATTTTTATTATAGTTTGAGGATATGTGAAGAGGTCTAAGTTTGCATATGAGGATAGTTTAAGTGAAGAAGGAGAGATATTGTGGCATGCCTATGTGAGAGGCTTCTATGAGATAGAGAGAGTTTGTGCAGGGGTTAGAAAATAGAAATCCATCATTAGGTTTTGAAAACATCATTTCTAAGGTAGAGGTGTACAAAGGAGGGTCTAAATTTTCTTGATTTTCTTTAGGGGTAGTTGCTTCTTGTGAAACATGTGTTTCATGAAAGGCCTTTGGTTAGGAGGATTTAATCAAGGCTTGATGGTATAAAATATTTGATCAATATCTTGTTTCTAATTTAGTATAGGATGGCAGCCCATGTGTTTTAGACTTGAGAATGGGTTTTATTTCCCATGAGGGTTTCCCATTGGAACTTTGTGTTATGTGTTTGACCTTGTGTATGAATTGAAGGAATGAGTTCTTTTGTTAATATTACTTGATAAAGCTAATATATGTTCATTTTTTAATAGTTTGAAAGGTATATAATTAAAATTGAATTATTTGGGATCATTGATTCACCTCCCCTCTCAGTGATTGTACCTCTAACAATTAGTATTAGAGTAGGTCCTTCTTGTAGGTTTAACCACTAGAAGGTGATCAAAGGTACAATAGTTGATAAAGAGGCTATGGCTTGTCTTCAAGACAAACTATTATGTGTTTTATCAAATGTCAATTCAAGCAAGGATGTTATCACGATGCAAGTGAAATATCTAGAAGTAACAACAAGAATTTGTAGGACATTATGATTGGTGGTCTCAACCAAAGGGAAGAAAATTTGAAAATAAAGTCATGAATTACTTAGATGTGCTCTTATCCAAGGACAAAAGGGATTTTAGCTACACCAAAAGGTTCAATAATGAAAATTCATGGATAAGTAATGATCAAGAGAAAGGTAGATCAAATTTGAATGATGTCTTCAATGGGTACTGGTTATCCTACAATCAATTTGGTCATAGATATAGGGATTGTGTTTTCTCTCTAGAGATCAAAAGGAATATTATATTCTAAAATTATAACCAACAAGGTCATATAGCCAAAAACTATAAAAGATATTTTTGTAAAAAGGATATAAAATTCATTGACACCATCAAATGGTTCAAGAAGACTAAGTCTAAGATTGATGAAGAAAAGAAGAAAAACTTAAGTGGTCCTCCAAATGAAGAGTCAATTTTTATTCAAGAAGCCTTACATACTCAATAATAAGGTAACAAGAGATGGTTCATAGACAATGGATTCTCAAATCATATGATATGAGACAAAAACAAGTTTATCTTCCTTAGGAAGACCAACCCTATTTTAATGAGATTTGGTGATAACAAATCTGCTAACATAGTTGGCAAAGTTATTATGTGTTTGGATAATTGTCATTCAAGAACTAAGAATGTCTTATATGTATAAGGTTTTAAACATAATATTTATGTGTGAGCCAAATTTTTAAACAAGGAAATGTTGTAACTTTTCATGATGATGTTTGTGAAGTAAGAAAGGGTGATAAACTAGCTGAAAATGTTTATAAAATAGATAACATGTATGTATTTCATGAATCCAAGAAGGAGGGGTGCTTCATGAGTCAATTAGAAGAAAGCTGGATTTGGCATATAAGGCTTAGACATATAAATTTTGATAACATGGTAAAATGCTACATATGTGGACCTATGAGGACCAAAAGTATTAAAGGTAATAGCTACTTTATGCTTCTCATTGATGATTTTACTAGGATGACTTGGATATTTTTTATTAAACAAAAATTATAATCTTTTGAAAAATTTATGGCATTCAAAACGCTTGTATAAAATGATAAAGGATCAAATATTAAGTATACAAGATCAGATAGAGGAGATGGGTTTTGGTTTCATGAATTGGATTATTTTTGTGAAAAAAAGGACAAGGAGATAATATTGTATTTCTAGAATACCACAACATAAGGGTGTTTCTGAATGGAAAAATAGGGTTGTTCAAGAGATGAGTAAAACCATGCTTCAAGATTCCAAACTATTGGATGTTTATTGGGAAGAGGCAACTAACACTTTAGTTTACATCCTAAACATGTGTCAAATTAGATCAAATAGCTAATACTCCTTATAAGTTATGTAAGAATAGAACAACTAATGTCAAACATTTTAGAGTGTTTGGGAGCAGATGTTTCATCAAAAGAGATGAAAAAAATATTGGAAAATTTTATTCAAGGTCTCATGAGGGCATATTCTTTGGTTACTCTTCTATCATTATTGCCTATAGGTGCTTAAACAAGAGCCTTCACAAGATTGTTGAAAGTTCAAATGTAAGGTTAGATGAGACTAGTAGAGTCAAGAAAACAAATTTTTAAGAAAGTAACTCGATTCAGAATGCCGTTGTAAATAATGATGAGTTATCTTTTCAAATAGATGATGAAGATGAACAGGAGGAAGAAAAAAAATATTTTAAAGATCCATCTATAAGAATTTATAAAGATCATCCAATCTATCGAATTACTAGAAATGTTGGTGCAATGTTGTAGACTAGAAGGAGAATGTTGATCAATCAGAATCAACAAGACTCAACATTGTTTTCCATTATCTAAAGATAGAAAAGATAAAACTTGGAATGATGAATTGAATGAAGAAATTGATCAAATAAAAAGGAATAAAACATGGGACTTAGTTCCCAGACAAAAATATCAAAATGTGATAGGTACCAAGTGGGTTTTTAAAAATAATATAAATGAGAAAGGAGAAGTCACAAGGAAAAGGCTAGATTGGTGTGTAAAGGATATGCTTAGGTTGAAAGAATAGATTTTGATGATATTTTTGATCCTATGGTAAGAATGGAAGTAATTATACTCTTCTTTGCATATGCATGTTACAAGGTATTTAAGGCATATCAAATGGATATGAAATCTACATTCTTGAAAGGAAACTTAGAAGAAGAAGGCTACATTGAGTTACCTGAAGGATACTTCATGTCAAGTAATCAAGATTTTGTGTATAAATTGAAGAAATATCTTTGTGGTCTTAAACAATCTCCAAGAGCTTGGTATAATATTTTGGATAAGTATCTTTTAAGTTAAGATTTTAAAAAGGGCATAGATGATAGTAATTTGTACATTAAGACAGAAGGCGATCATCAATTGATTATTATTGTATATGTTGATGACATAGTTTTTGGATTTGATCATGATAAAATGAGTAGAGAATTTTTAGATACTATGAAGATTGAGTTAGAAATGTCAGTGTCAGGATAACTATCTTTATTCTTAGGATAATAGATTAATCAGATTGATGCAGAGATATTCATATCATAAGATAAATACATCAATGATATGCTAATGAAGTTTGAAATGATGTATTGTAAGATAATGGGTAATATAATGATAATAGGGTGAAATTTAAGTAAATTGGATGACTCATCAAAAGTTGATCAAAGTTATTATAGATCCATGATTGGAAGTATTTTGTTTTATACTACTTCTAAGCTTAATATTATGCAAGCAGTGGGTCTTGTAGGAAGGTTTCAAGCTAACCTTAGAGAATATCACTTAAAATAAGTCAATATAATCTTGACATATTTCAAATGCACCTTAGAGTATGGTATCCCAGGAGTACATAATTCTCTTTGAAATCTTATACTGATGCAGATTGGGTAGGTTATGTGGATGATAGAAAAGTACTAGTGGTGGGGTATTAATCATGGGGGAATGCTTGGTGTCTTGGATAATCAAGAAGCAAGTCTCAATGTCTCTATCAAAAATAGAAGATAAATATATAGGAGCTACTTATTGTTTCACACAAGCCATGTGGATGAAAAAAACTTTAAAATATTATAAGGTCAGACAAAATGGACCTTGTTTTATCTATTATGACAACATTAGTGCAATTAGTATCTCAAATAATCCTATTATGAACTAAAAAACTAATCACATTCCTATTAGCTATCATTTCTTGAGATAAAAATTGAATAATCAAAGTGCTAAGTTGGAGTATGTGCTTACAAAAAAGAAACTTGCAGATATTAAGGACAAACCATTGTCAAAAACTACATTTGAGTATATAAGGAAATTATTGGGTGTCATTTATTTTTCTATGAATCAATAGAATGTATTTGGTTAGGGAGGAGTAACAAGTTCATGAGCTTGGTCCATAGGTTTGTAAAGAAGCTATATTGCAGATGCAGAGTTGGTGGTCATGGAGGTGGTTTGAGATATAAAGATGGTAAGTATGTATGGTGGTTCCTCATGATGTATAGAGATATGAATATGCTCAAAACGTGAAATGGATCAAAAATCTTAAGAGGAGTCCTTCTTAGATTTTTATTGGTGATTTCCATCAAATTTTAGTTCTTTTGTGTGTTCTTTTTTCAATGGTTGTAGCGCTTGGTTGAAGAAGAGTGTTGGCATAGAGAAAGAGGAAGTTGTAAAGGTAAGAATAGGTTAGATTAAGAGTTTGTATCATCTTTATAAGATGTTAATTTATTATTGACGGTATTTTTAGGTCCTCAAGATCAGTTGGTTCTCATTTTTTCATTGTGTCAAAGGGGGATAAAGTTCCTATTGTGAGAGTGTTTGAAGAGAAAGAAGGTGAGATAAATGATGTTCATTGACATTAATGCCAAAAGCTGAAATTGTTGGAAATTTTTTAGTGATGTCATTGAGGTGTCCTAGTGACTGGATGAATTACTTTGATAACCTAAGTAACAATGAAAAAGTGTGTAATGTGCTTGTCCTAGTGTGCTTAATGTTGGCTTGGTTGATCTTTAATTTTGGAATGGTTAGAGATGTTCAGGGATGAGTATGAAGTATTGATAATATGTAATGGGTCCTATCAGTGGTCAAGAATGAGAGGAGAGATTCTGTGCATGACTGTAATTCATCTTGTAGTCCATAGTTTTCATTTGCATAATTAGGTTTAGTGGCAAAAATCTGAGTAGGTAGTTTGTTGACATCACCATTGTCACACATGGATGAGTCAAGGGGAGTTGGTCATATTGTTATGATAAAATTAGTCTTTTGTTTATATTAATTAAATACAAGTTCATGCACCTAAGTGTAGTAAAATATATGTGGGTACAAATTTGGGTTCCCAAGTAGTTTGATATTGTTCTACCATACTTAGCCAAATTTGAATGAGGCAAGGAAGATCCAAGTAAGTAGTTTGGTGATTCCATATCTCACATGTGTGGATGTTTTAGAATAAGATTATCATATGGATTTATTCATTTTTTATCTTAGTTTATTTGTGCTAAATTTTACATCATGCATTAAAGTGTGTCAAAAGATATGCATGTGCAAAGTTGTCTTTCTAGGTAATTCTTTACATTGTTGGCTCTATGGAAGAAAAATATAGGTAAGAATTTTAATGTAGTTATATATCACACATGTGATGTTTATAGGATTATTTTTTCATAGGTTTGGATTCTCCTATCTAAGGAGATCATATGTTCCAAATTTGAGATCATACGAGTGAGTGAGGTAAAATTTATTGAGGTTCAAAGTTGGCTTCTTAGATAGATTGAAACGGTCCCTATACTTAGTTGGATTTGAAAGAGTTAAAGTTTAGGAAAAAATGGATTCCAATGGTTCATGGACAATCATACATATTGATCTAATAGAACATGTTGAGTCAAAGAGGTCAAAGTGATAGTTGTTTAACACTAAGCACTATAAGATAAATAATAAGCTAATCTAAAAAGAATGACAATGTGAATTGAGTCAATATTTCAATATTTCACAAGATGAGGTCAACTATCCAAAGTTTAACTATGACCATTTGAATTCAAATATTTGAATTTATCAAAGGAAAAACTAGTGATCTATATTTTGGTCATATCTTTTGATCTATCCAAAATTTTCTTATGGTGTAAAAATAAAAGTGGTAGAGGACTCCAAGACACATTTTTCAAATTTATTTGAAAATTTTTAAATCTGTACAGACAAAGATATTTATATCTAAAGTTGACTATGTGTTCGTGCATATTTTACAAATATCCTGATAAGGGTATTTGATCTCGTTATGATGTTATTTTGATATCTCATGATGAATTATATTTGTCAGAGTGTTTTATACTCCATAAGTATGTTATGTGTGCATTATTAATGTTTGACCAATTGTATTTAGTATGAGAAAAGGTTTACAAGTTGACTATTATTCATTCATGGTGTTCGTGTGCATATAATATTGTTTAAGTGATTTGTGCTTAAGCAAAAGGGTAATATGATGGATATAGAAAATTAAGGAGGATATATAGATCATGTGTCATGGGTTAATCAGTTTAAAAAGTGTTCTTATTTTCTTAGTTTTTGCAAAAATGTGCCAAAGAGATGAATGGGTTTCCATAAGACCTAAAAGTGACTGAGGCCTATTTGAAAGTGGATTGTGCTTACATGTGACCTATGTAAGATGACTTAAGGATGAATGTATGTATTGTAGCCAACCAAGTTTTTGATAATTTCTAATATCTCTATATATAGTTAAATCAAAGATGATAATTTATAGACTTTTATGGGAAGACTCATGAGATAAATATAAGGTTTTTGTGAGAGTTGTAGAGCAAAGGAGAGGTAGAGTTCCCAGTTGATGAGTTAATGAGTATAATATATTGAAGACTATGTGTATGACTTATAGGTTATATTTATGATGTCTAAATAGTTCTCTTATAATTTGAGGATATGCAAACAAGTTTGAGTGTTCATATGAGGATAGTTTGAGTGAAGAAGGAGAGAGATTGTGGCATGCCTATGTGAGAGTCCTAAATGAGATAGAGAGAGAGTTTGTGTAGGGGTTAAAAAATAGATATCCATCATCATGTGTTGAATACATCAGTTCTATGGTAGAGGTAATCAAAGGAGGTTCTAGAGGATTTGATCTTCCTTAGGGGTAGTTTTTCTTTGTGAAATAGGTGTTTCACTAAAGGTATTTGGTCAGGAGGATATGATCAAGGCTTGTTAGTCTAAAATACTTGATTAGTCTCTTGTTTGTAATTTATTAAAGTATAGTAGTCCATGTGTTGCAGAATTGAGAGTGGGTTTTATTCCCCATGAGGGTTTCCCATAGGAAGTTTATGTTATGTGTTTGATCTTGTGTATGCATCGAATGAATGAGATCTCTTGTTAATGTTGCTTGATCAAGTTGATATATACTGATTATTTAATAGTGTGAAAGGATTACAATTGAAATTGAAATATTTGGGCTCATTGATTCAACCCGTAGTGATTGTACCTCTAACAAGATACCCTTACTCAAGGTACTTATTTTAGATGAATCAAATGAATATGGATTAAATATAGAAGATAAATGTATTGGAAGAGTAAGGTGATAAGTTAAATATGTGATAAAAACCTAAAAAGAGAAAAGGCGAATTAACCCAAACTTGTCAAAGGAGAAGAAACTAAAGGAAATGTGAATCCTAACTAAGGAAAACATGGTTTCAAAGGAAGGAGATAAGGATTTCAATTTTTTTGAGATTACAATTCCTTTAGATGATTCATATTCTATTAAGATTGTAAATCTCACGATTACATCTTAAATCATAAAACTAAAAATTGAGTTGTGCTAATAGAGGAAGAGCCTTGAGTTGTAGAATTAGAGACTAAAATTGGTGATAACTTAATGTTTTGAAATACCTTAGAGGTGGGGAAAAATATGCAAATAGTGATTAAATTTTTAAAAATACATGTTTTGAACTAGGTGAAATTGTCAAGATCAAGTATGCAAGGTTATTATACATGTTGGTTCAATAATAACTTGTGTAATACTGAAATGGTGAAAATCTTAAATCTTTTTTTATACTATAAAATACAGAATGTATAATGTTTTTTCATTGAAGAAATGTCAAAGCTTTCTTGTGTATAAATATTTTTTTGTTTTCCTTAATATTGGGCCTTATGAAGATAAGGTATTGAGTGATGTATAACCTATTTGTGATTACCACTTATTGTATCAAATGACCTAGAAGTATGAAAGGTGTGTACACCTCCATGGAAAAAAATAGTATGACATTTAGCATGAGGGTAAACTCCATGTTTTTAAAAATTATAAATAAGAAGATTAAAGTCATTATATAATATTTGCACAAATAGATACAGATGTGGTAGATCCCACATAGGATTATAGGAAGTAATAAAAACAAAAAAGGATGTTGAGGAAGAGGAAGGAATCATGTTGACTATTAAAACATTTATTGAAGATAAAAATAAAAAAATATATGAATGTATCATATTTGATGACATTGAAGAATAAGGCTATCTCTATCTTAAGGAATAGTTGAGGTTTATAGTTGGAATTTTTAATTCATATAATATGTTGTTTGAGCTTATTCTAGATGAAAAGGAGAGTGAAACAAAAAAATAAGTAAATGCCTTATAATCAACTAGATCTTTTTAGATGTCAATAAAAAGATAAAGGAGAGGAAATCCTCATGAAAGAGGACAAAGTGAATAAAATGATGATATCGGCAATGAAGCAACATAGGTTTACATTTTAAAAGACATAGAGACAAATATGAAGGTGCATAGATAATTCACACTTAGGCATTTGAAGATGTTTAAGAATAAAAGGAGAAAAAAAAATTGATATTAACATCAACTTTTGTATTTAAAGAAGGTGAGAATAAGGAGAATAAGAATACAAGGTTGTTTTTGAAAGGAATACATGTAATGCCAAAGGAAATAGTGGGACATAAAAAAATAAGGCAAGTAAAAAATAGGAGAGGAAGAAAGAATAAGTGATCTTCATAAAAAAAGGATGAGGATGAGAAGAATATTTGGGATGAGTTGAAAATCATGCCTATGTGGCATGATGAAGAAACCAAAGAGAAATGATTCCCATTTTTTTTAATTACTGATTTTTATGTAGGTATATCCATGGTGGAGGGTGAGAATATGTTTAAGGAACCCTCAGAAGAGAAGGGAATGAGATATTTAAGCTCATAAACCATAAAATAATAAATGGGTTAGAAGATGATTTTATAACTCTTGTAAATTATGAAACTATAATTAAGCTTGAATCTACATTGAATGCTTGAGAAATAGTTGTGGATTATGGGTAAATGCACGAAGATGGGGAAGCCAAAAAGTGGACATAAATTAACATTTTGCCTGCTAGAAATTGTTTCACATATGTAGTATTTAAAAGTACATATGTAGTTCTAGGACATAGGTTCAATGATTACCGAGCCTAAACCACGTATGCAATCTTAACACATTAAAAATACATGCATGGTTATAAATAAATAGAATTGAATACATGTCTCTATTTATTTATAACCAAAAAAGTATTGATGCCATTTATTTGACATCAATACAAACCATGGATATGAGACAATAAGAGGAAATACATGGTTGACATTGAAACCATGATAATAAAAAAACTCTCCAAAAATCCAAATTAAATGATGGCACACCAAAAGAGAGCTATTAAAATATGTTTCAATGTATTTAGAAACCAAATTAGTTAATTATTTTTGCATTTTGTTATTTTAATTGTTTACATTTTTTAGAACATGTAGAGGATAATGTGCCAAGTGGAAATGAATAACAACCCAAACCTCCTCTTTTTATTAACCCACAAAACCCTTGTATCCCTCCTAACCCACAAGACCCTCCTATCCCTCCTAACCCATAAAACCTCCATATTCCTCCTCACCTACAAAACCCTCTTAGATCTCCTATAGTTCTTCAATCCCCCAAGGTATTAAATAGGATTTAACATCCCATATCACTTAAAATAAGATCAAAATTGAGAATTTGATTAGGAAATTGAGGGATCCCCATGCAAATAGCCCACACTAAATTCCTCTAGCAAACACATTACATACATTAGGTGAAATTGATTCAATAATGGGTCAAATTGATAGGTGGGACGAGTATATAAATAGATGTAGGGAATATTATTCCAAAAAAATATCAGCATCCATTCTAAGAGATAAACACATAACCAAAGCCTAAAACTATGTCTTATTCAATGATGAAAAAACTAGTGCACTACTAGTTGTGATGGATAAATGGATTCTAATCCAATGGCGCACTCATTATTTGATCAAAAAAAATTATTGGGACTGATGGTTGATAGTCTTTGACCTATTTGAATTCCCTATGCATTCAAACATGCCCCTATTTTGATCTATTACATATGTATTTCACTTGTTACCTAATATTATGCACTCCTTGCCCAAATTTTTCTCACAGTCATACACACAAGTCCTATGTCATATCACTGATTTTTTCCTCACTAACCACTACACACACCACACTCCAAACTACATACTTATTATTATGTACTTTCCAACTCATAATTTTTCACTCCACATAACTCCTTCACTTGTTTCATGATTTCTATGCCCCTTATGCCTATAATATAGTGTACATCATAGTTTTGTTTCACAACTCATAGCCTTTCACACCTCAAAGTTCTACATCATATCTCATAGACCTATTTGTCTCATAGTCCTATGCCATAAATCATAGTTTCACATAACTCACCAACTTATTGGATCACAAAAGACATCCACAAGTCAACTCATCTTGATCACATGATCCAAGGGCTTCACCTACCCTCATCTAACTTAGGAGATGAACTGATGCAACCATCTTCTTGGAAAATGATAGCATATTTAAACACTCTTATATTCTAATCATATAAGTATGTAACATATACAACTATCCTAAGGTCGATGCTCCACATAATCATAACATAGATATCATGCTCAATGTATCTACTCTATAAAACATGCACTATAGCACATTGTTCTAGATTTCCATATTATCTGTTAAAGAATATAAATTGCATTTCATGTAAGAACCATTGAATGTGTTAAGTTTTTTCTTTCTCAATCATCTTTTCCCATTCACACTACACAACCAAAACATTATTTTAATTCATTTTCTAGGTCTTGAGCCCTATGATACACATCATTGGTGTTACAACTAAAAATATATATTCTTTTATACACCTATAAATATGTAAGTGAAACTTAAGAAGGAAGGTTTGTCAATTAGTTTTGTTTCAAAATGTTTGAAAAATGTCATAGTAAAAGTAATATGGCTAATGCTTTTAATCAAATTGAGGTATCCCCAAAAGTATGAAAGCTCATCTTCAATGAATTGGAGGCACAACACACTAAATTTTTTTGTCTAATTCCATGAATTGATGTTATAGCTTAATCTAACTCCTTCTACCACACCTCCATAGTTTGCTCAATAATAGTTTCAATAATACTTCCCCTTAAAAATTCAAGTCAATCTTGAAATCCCTTTGTTTGAAGGCAATATTGATTCTAAAGTATTGGATTCTTATATTTGATAAATTAGACCATACTTCTCAATCAATTATCTCATAGATGATGAGAAGATCACCTTCATAGTAATAAATATGTCCATAATGGTCATTCAGTCATGGGAGAGATTCAACATGTAATGCGAACAAGAGTGTGTTCCAAATGAATATTATAAGACTTTTATTGATGTGATGAAGGATAAATACTACCTTTTTTTCCACTTTAAATGTGAATACATTAATTTCTAACAACTATGCCAACACAAAGATAAGTCCATGTAATATTATACCAACATTTTTCCTAACTAGTATATGCACTTGCATGAGATCTTGAGTGAACAACATAAGGTGTTAAAGTACATTAGAATCCTCTCACCTTATATCTATGTGAATATGTATTTTTTTAGTCTTTATACTTTGGGGAAATAAGAAAACAACACTAAAAATATCAAAACCAAGTCAAAGATGAGTCAATGTGTCACCTATTCATGTAAGGAAATGCATAAGGCCTATTTTTTGTACAACACCACATCATAGCCATTTGAATATAAGAAACAATAGTACACTTATCATAAACGAGAGAAGCACTATAAGACTACTTAACCCTCGAAGGCTCCAGTGCCTTCTTCTTTAGGTAAAGGTAAGAATAAGTCTAGTGATAAGTGGTGACACTGCCATTGTTAATCCACTCATGATGATTATGAATACCATGCATAATAATCCATACTCACATAATATACACTAAAACCCACATCAATGAATGATAATAATCTATATGCCTATTATTTTAGCACCAACACCATTGTGATTGACATCTTAAAATAACACAAATGTATCTTCCACAGCAATTTATAGGTGAAGGTTCAACCTCTCCATGTCATCATCAATAGTGAAAGTCAAAATAACATCATCACACAATCCATATCTCAATGACATGGTGTTATAACTACTATGCATCCAAATACATAATTTTTAGGGTGGCTCTAGTAGGGGAAAGTTATACATGTTTGGTAGTAATTCTTTTTTCATTACAAAGTCAAACCTCTAGAGGACAATGTCACTTATGACATCACACCTTTGGAAGTATGTGACATATTACAATAGAGATCATACTTGTATGACCATGAAGCTATATATAAATCTAAGCCACAACATTTGGATATTCATGTGTAATATCACTTTTCTAACCTTTTTGAGTCAACGTCGATGACTAATGTCACCTTGGTATCTATCAATCAATGTCACAAGATTGTTTTACATGTGAAAAAATTTATATCACTCATGGCCCACCCTGATACACCTATGCAATCAAAATTGAATCACCCCATGATAACATGTAACACTCATACATCATTATAAAAATAATAAATCAATAAGTTACTAGAACAAATTAATGAAGTCTTCATAGAAAATGAATTCATTGTATCATACTTCATAGTAAATCACTGTATCGATTTGGTTCCTAGAACCCCTCTTCCAAATAGTCCCCTCTATCATAGATTAATTTGGGAGAATGATGAAGTCTAGTGTTAGATTCAAAAACTTCTTAATCTGGGCAATTACAAGCCTATATATTTACCTTTTAGGATTTTGATAGTCCTTTCACCCAAGAAGGATGGGTCTTGGTGACTCTATATAGACTATTGCATACTCAAAAAAAAATATGGAAAAGAATAGGTATTCAATACCATGCATTAATAACCTTATAGACTAGATCTAAAGTGCATATATTTCACCAAGATCAACTTGAATTTAGATTAACATTAAGTTTTATTCCATCATGAATATTTATGGAAGATAGCTTTCAAGACTTGATAAATATTATATGAACGGTTGGTCATGTCTTTCAACCTCACCAATGCACCAACCACTTTCATGCACTTGATTAATGATCTACTAAGGCCATTATTAATCTCCTTCATTATTGTCTACTTGGAGGATATTATCATCTTCAACAAGACTTGGGAGGATTATATGGATCACATCTCATTCATTATATACAATTTACACCAACATAAGTTACAAGTGAAATTAGTGAAGTGTATATATAACATGACATAGATCTAATATTTAGGATACATCATTGATCATAGTGGCATCAAAGAAGATATAGAGAAGATCAAAATGATCCAATATTATCCTAGCTTATCCAATCTCATATAATTGAGTAGTTTTCTTGGACTTGATAGCTTCTACTACAAGTTCATCCTTAGTTTCATACACATCTCTTGGGCTCTCATCTAGCTCACATATGCCAAAGTAAATATTGACTATACATATGCATAATAATGTGCTTATGAGGCACTTAATAAACACCTCTAAACAATTCCTATTATTTCAATGCCTAACATTATGTAAACCTTGAAAATACACATTGATGCTTATGACTGCACACTTAGTGTACTGCTCATGAAACATAGACAATTGATCACATACCACTATTAGATGTTCAATGACATAGTGTAAATGTACTCCACCTATGTGAAATAATTATATTATATTATGTAATAAATCATGTAATGTTGACACTACATTCTTAGGAATGAGATAATTACTCATTTAGACCATAAACCACTTTAGTTCTTGCAGTCACAAAATAAGCTAAAAAATGTGTACCACATGAAATGGATGACTTACCTATAGTATTTCCATCTCATCATCAAACAAATTAAAGGGAAGGATAACAAGGAAACATATTACCTTATCCAACTACTGATTCATGCACTCGTCATAATACTAGGCATGTGCATCCATAATTTCATAAACTAGATTCCTCTCTACTTAGTTGATTAGGACTTTGAAACAATTTACACTAGCCTTTGGCAAGGTACACAAGTTCAGGAGTTCTACTTGTCTGAATAGCTTCTCTATAATCTTGGACATCTATGTGTTCCCTTTGATACACCTCTCTAGTGACTCATCTAGGAGGTACGCTATGCCAAGACCTTAGAACAATTTGGCATGACCAAGACTCTAGCCATATTATAGTTACACTTCTACTAGATGCACATATGAATAGACATGGAGCACTACATCAAGTATTGCATTCTTTATTATATCTTCAATCCCATGAATAAGAATTTGAGAGATTACACATCTTTATCAATTCCATCCAAACCATCAAAATCTCTTAGCATATATTTCATGATTGGATTATCTATGACAAGATGACAACATGAAACTATGTTTGTTGTATTGGTTTGGTTTTCCAATATGGACATCATGGTCACAAGCACAAAAGACATTGATGTAACTGAGACTACATAGGCATTCTTCAAGCATGTTTGGGTTCATTTTGGGTTACCCACATCTGTCATCTCTGACTGTGATCCATACTTTATCAATTTTTTGTAAGCATTATGGAATTGATAGATACATAATTAGATCAGTTAATAATTTTTCATTCTTAGATAAATGGGTAAATAAAAGTGGTAAATCACACACTTATTCATATTCTACAAATGTATAGCGTCACACATGCTTACACTTGGGATGATAATATATTTTACATTAAACACACCTACAACATGGTTCTTCATAGTTATACTAGCCATAGTCCATTCCAAATGTCTTAGTTTTCAACCTTTGACACTTCTCAACATATCTTAACATGCACCATCAAGTAATGAGTCATGCACATAGGAATAATAAGTAGACAAAGCTGATAAGTTTATATGCCACATCTAGTGTGTTAACCAACAAGTTAAATACATTATCTCTTGTACTCAAGATAAGTAAAAGGAGTACCATGATGCACATTGCACACCTTATGCATTTTAAGTTAGAAATAAAGTTTGGTTGTAACATTAAAAGGATCTCTTCAAAGGTCCAAACTAAAATATTAAGCCTCTACATTATGGTCCTTGCACTTTTTTTAACATGATTGGTGAAAATAACTTCATTATTGATCTACTATAGTATTTATTCATACAATTAGTCTCCAACATGGAACTTCTCAAGTCTTACACTTCACCACTTCATGAGCCAATAGTGACACACCATCCTTATGATTTAGATCATGAACACTTGAATCCCATAGATAAGGACTAGATAATAAAAGTGATAGACACATGCACCTATCATGACATTCATCAACTTTTCTACATGGTCAAGGTTGGGAAATATGTTGATCAAGCCAAGTGGTACACTTCACAACAACTTCAGGTGATGTTTCTACAACTATGCACCAATGTAATGGAGACTATTACTCTTCAAGAAAGGTCAAATGATTTTACATGGTACCTACATAGCGAAGGTTATTTCTCATTTGATCTACTACAAAAAGCACATACCTCTCACCCAATCTTTCACACTCATTTCTCAAAGTTTTCTTCCAATCATATGCACAAGTCTCATGCCATATCAAAGACTTTTATGCACTGACACCTATGCAATCCACACTACACATTTATTACTATTCACATTACTACTCATAATTTTTCACATCACATAATTCCTATGCTTGTTCATAAAATTATTTGACCCTCATACCTACAATATAATACACCTCATAATTCTATGTTGCATCTCATAGCCTCGTATGCCTAGCTATTTCATGCCATAGCTTCTAGACCCACATACCTCATTATCCCATATCATAACTCACAACTTTACATACCTCACTGACTTCTTGGAATCCATAACACATCCACATGTTGATTCAACTTATCGATGTCATCTAAGGGGTTAACCAACCATCATTAAACCTATAATATGAACCAAAAAAATCATCTTATTTGTAACTAATAGTATTTTTAATCACTCTTGTATTGTAATTTTATACATATATAACATACACATCTAGCCTACGGTTGATAATCTACATAATCATAACATAGATAAAATTGTACCAGTTTTTTGTATTCTATGTTAATGAATACAAGTTACATTTCTTGTAAGTGAGATTCCACTCTATTTAATGTGTTTAGTTATTTATTTCTAAATTAGCTTTACACATTCACTTTGCACAACCAAAATTTGGCTATCTTCCATACTCTAGGTCCTAGGCCCCATTGTGTAAATCAATTTTTGATCACCCACTTTGAAATAGTAATGAGTTCTTGATGTATTTTTTGATAATATTGTATTTTGAATTTATGCTAAATTAATTTACAAACTATTTTGATTTTTTAATGAACTCAAAAAATATCAAGACATTAAAATTACTAATAGGTCAAGATCTAAAACAATAACTCAGAATTGATTCATATTGAATAACTTGAAATTATTACAAACCCAAACCATGCTTAAATAAGCCTAAAATCAAAATTAGATTTTACATGCCAAATTTGAAAAAGAACTAAAACCTAAAATAATGCCTATTTTTAAGAGCTACTATTTATAGTAAATTCACATGCAAGTATGTGCATATCTAAAAATCTCTCAAAATATCCTAAAAACTATAATTAGACTATGAGACAAAATTTAATTGAAGTTAACATCTGATCTTAAAAATATACAATTTATAAAAATGGAAAAAACCCCAAAAAATAATTAAACCACAATTGCAGACCCTCAGATGATCATGTAGGGCCTCCAACAAATATTGAAAACATTTCTAGGTAGATAGAATGCCCTAGAATAGTAATGAGCTTTTTGATACAATTGTTTTAGCATTTGTAAGAGCTCAAACACAGTTATTGATCTAAAAATATCTTTAAATATATTAAACACTATAATTAGACTATGGGATAAACTTTAACAGAAGTTAACATCCGATTTTAAAATATATAATTTATAAAAATAGAAAAAAATCAAAAAAAATAATTAAATCAATATTTCAAACCCTCATATGATCATGTATAGCCTCCAAAAAATATCAAAAACATTGCTAAGTAAGTAGAACTCCCTAAGATAGCAACAAACTTTTTGATATGGTCATTTTGGCATGTGAAAGAGTTTAAATGGAGTTACAGTTCTAAAAATCTCTCAAAATATCCTAAACACTATAATTAGATTATGGGATGAAATTCAACTGAAGTTAAGGTTTGGTCCTAAAAATATACAATTTTTAAAAATAACAAAAAACCCCCAAAAAATAATTAAATCACAATTTTAGACCCTCAGATGATCACGTATGGCCTCTGAAAAATTTCAAAAATATTGCTACGCAAGTAGAACTCTTTAGGATAGCAATAATTTTTTTTATACAGTCATTTTGGCACATAGAAGAGCTCAAATAGAGTTACGGGTCTAAAAATCTTTGAAAATAACCTAAACACTATAATTAGATGATGGGATGAAATTCAACTAAAGTTAATATCCAGTCTTAAAAATATATAATTTTTAAAAATAGAAAAAACCCAAAAAAATAATTAAGTCACAATTTCAAACCCTCAGATGATCACGTATGGCCTCTAAAAAATATTGAAAATATTTCTAAGTAGGTAAAACTCCCTAGGATAGCAACAAATTTTTTGATACGATCATTTTGGTATGTTTAAGAGCTCAAACAGAGTTACGGGTTTAAAAATCTCTCAAAATATCCTAAACACTATAATTAGACTATGAAATAAAATTCAACTGAAGTTAATGTTTGGTCCTAAAAATATATAATTTTTAAGAATAGAAAAAATCCAAAAAATAATTAAATCATAATTTCAGAACCATAGATGATCACGTATGGCCTTCAAAAAATATCTAAAACATTGATAGGCAAGTAGAACTCCCTAAGATAGCAATGAACTTTTTGATACAGTCATTTTGGCACGTGGAAGAGCTCAAACAGAGTTACGGATCTAAAAATCTCTCAAAATATCATAAACAATATAATTAGACTATGAGACAAAATTCAATGGAAATTAAGATCCAATCCTAAAAATATACAATTTCTAAAAATAAAAATAAAAACTCAAAAATATAATTAAATCACAATTTTTGTTAGTGTAGGATATTATTTTTTGTGTATTTATTATTATGGATTATTCTTACATATTTATATAACTTGATTAGGTTTTATATTGAGGTCACCTAGGTGTCATAATAAGGTAATTAATATGCACATGCACATGTGAAAATTGTAGTCAAATTGATGGGTGAGGATATCTTTGACATTTACCTATCAATATTGACATATTACATATGGAACACACAAACCATTTGGCAATTGTCTTGTGTTCACATTGCCAATTATATTAGATATATGTCTCTATTGTACCTATAAATATGCCTCTCATCTAAATTATTTTCAATGAGTTATGAATGCATTATTATTACAATTCTACTCTATTTTGATTCTAGTCTCAATAACAAAGTTTTGCATCTATTTGCTTTGTATTTGCAGTTCATGTGTTTGATTTTATCAATTAGATCTTGGACAATTCTGTCATGGTATCAAAGATCTTTTCTAGTAATGAACACCATTTTATTTTTAATTAATTAAAATCTTGAGTAGTTTTTAAGTTTATATTCTAACTATGATTGTAAAAGAGAATCATGTAGATATGTGTGTATCATCTACAATCCTTTCTTCTTTAATTGGTGAAATTCATTAGTATTTATAAGTATTTAAACTATATTAAATATATAAACTTTGTAGATCTGAAATCAACATTCAATATGGTTGGATAGAAGACTAAATCATTTTTTGATGAGGCAAGATCTACAAGAAGTTTCTTTTTATAAATCTTTTTTTTTTTATACAAATGACTGGTCTTTTTTTTATTGTGATAAAATGGTAAATAATTGATTAATTTTTTTTAACTTATGTATGTCTTTTCTCTTTCTAGAACATTTTGAACTTTGTAATTTTATTAAGAATTATGAAATTTATCATAGTTTTACTGACTGTGGTACTATTAAAAAAATTATAAAAATCACCTTCTTTAATTATTTTTTAATAAAACAATATTAATATGGGAAATCATATTGTACGGATTTATTGATAATTATTTTTTAACATTCATTTTATCTCATGAAGATGAATGGTGAGGTTTGGTTTTTACAACCAGTCAAACCCCCACATAATCAAAACAAAATTTCTCTTCTCCTTCTTTATTTGACTCACAATTTCACACTCTTGTTCTCCTCATGGACGTATTTTCAACTGAGTCTAATGTCTAATTTTTATGATCTAGCACTATCACTTTTACAATCATTACATAGATTGATCATTTATGGATGTATTCTCAGCTGAGTCTGACATCCATTTTTTATGAGAATGCATTGTTATTTGTGCCTTTAATACAAAGATTTCACTCATTTCTATGCTAGCCACTTTATTGATGTGTATTATGTGATAGTAAATACTACACTATATTGTGAATTCAACAACCTCAGATAGTCATCTTAGTATTGTGTGTATTATGCGATGGTGAATACTACACCAAATTATGTACTTTGTCAACATTGATTATATATTTATAGTTTATTGTGTGGATATATACCTATAATTCATTGTATATGAATGTAGACCTACTGCATAGTATCTTATTTGCATTATATGCATCATCTATCCTTGTTAGATGAGTTGAAGCTTCAAGAATCAATTCTACACTTGTGTTTCTGGCTATATTTGACCCTGCATGATATCTTAAGATTTGATGGGCTTTATTGTCCAAGAATTTAGTGCCCATTGTATATGTATTAAAGTGTGATTGTGTACACACTAAAACATAAAGTGCCAATTATATGCACACTACAATGTTTATTGTATATGCACTAAAATATATAGTACCAAACATCTATAATAGAGGGGTTCTTTTTGATAGTTTTAGTGGGTGTTGTTTTGTACCTTGTCTTCTTTATTGCTCATTCAGTTTCTACTTGCACTGCATCATGGATCAAAATTTTGTTTCACTTCTCACTCCATTCAATTATCATGACTGGAAATCTAAAGTGCAAATTTTTCTAAGAAGTAAAGGTTTACATAGGATAACCATGAATATAGAAATTAAACCAAACCTTGGTGCAGATAAATTTAAGTGGTATAATAGGCGTGAAGAAAAATATAGTCTCTTATGTTTGTTTATTTCTCTTGACTTACTCTTTCACATTAAATTTGCTAAATCACCACATGAGATTTAGAACACCTTGGAACAACTCTTTGGGAAGTAGGATGTAATGAGGAGTCATGAGCTAGAGAATGAGCTCATTAGTTTGAGTCTAGGAATTTTTGACACTATAGAAGACTTTTTCACTAAACTTAAATCACTTAGGTTTCAATTAAAATTGTGTGACATAGATAAAAATTATGAGAAATTGATCCTTTTTATTCTTTCCAAGTTAGGCCTTGACTACTTAGTTTTTGTCTCTACTTTTTATGCTATGAAATGTGCCCTAGGAAATGCATGGAGTATGCCATCCTTACATAATTTTTCCAAAGAATTAACTAGGGATAAAGACAAGCTCATCCAAATAGGTTCATTAAAGTCCTCCAAATCACATGCTTTATTGAGTCATGACAAACTGAAGGCTTCAATTAATAAAGAGAAGAAATAAAACAAGAAGGACCAAGATAAATGAAAGGGTAAAAACTCAGATACTAAGACAAAAGTATCATATGAGTCCTCTTCAAATGGAAAACCCAAGCAAGATAGGATCACATGTGTCTATTGTAATAAAATTGGGCATGATGAAACAAAATGTATGAAGAAATAGATTGATCATATAACAAAGATGCTTGAGAAAAACAACATCAATGTCCTTGATTCAATCAAATTAAGCTCATCAACACAGGAGTTTTCTAAGGAAAAATAAAGTAGTAAGGGAAAAGGTAAGGTCCTTGCCATTGTTGTAGTTACATCTCAACCATCCAAATAGATGATTGATTTTGGTGCCTCACATCACATGGCTTCTTCACGAGACTTGTTCTCATTTTTAGAGCCATGTTTTATGCCATCTATTATGATAGGTGATGATACTTCTCTTGAAGTTTATGAGAGATGAGCTATTAAATTAATGATGGAACATTTGAAATTGTCTAATCTGTTCTATCACTATCAACTAATCTCCTATTTGTTTATCAAATCATCCACATTAGATCAGAAAAGAAAGTTGAGTTTACTCCAGATTTTGTTGTCATTAAAGAGTTGCATAGTAATACTATAGTGGCTATTGGGGAAGCAAATCACCAATAAAGGTTGTAAACTTCAATTTTTTCTGTGGATTACCCTTTTATTGAATTACTCATGCATTCTAATGGGGTGAGTAAATTATGACATGAGCGATTTGGTCATCTAAACTATCTCTACTTAAAATAACTCAGTCAAAAAGATATGGTAATAAGGTTACCTCATGTTCATTTTTATGATGGTGTTTGTGAAGGTTGCATGTTTGGTAAACATACCAAAGAGATATATGACAAAGGAATATCATGGAGAGCCACATAAATTTTGGAGCTAGTTTATAATGATGTTTTTGGGCCATTTCTAAGTCCTTCATTGAATAAGGCTAGGTACATGCTTACCTTCATAGATGAATTCTCTAGGTATACTTGGGTGTATTTTATTCATCAAAAATCTAAGGTATTTGACCATTTTAAGGATTTCAATGCTCTTGTTGAGAAATAGTCAGGGAAAAACATTAGGATTTTGCACACTAATAATGGTGGTATGTTAGTCATCACCTTGAGTAATTTTATACTTCAGAAGGGATTGATGTACAATGAACAATTTTATATAGTCCTCAATAGAATGGTGTTGCACAATAAAATAATATATCTTTGAAGGAAATTACAAACTATGTGATACACTCTAAATCACTTACACCACAATATTGAGAAGAAGCCATTAATTATGCTTGTTATATCTAAAATCATGTTTCTCACAAAGCATTCAAAGGGATCAATCCTTTTGAAGCTTAGAGCAATAAAAAAATTGAAGTTGATCACTTTAAGATATTTGGATCTCAAGTTATGGATCACATTTCTAAGAGAAACATAAGGCCATGGAATGTCAGAGTAGGACTTACATATTTGATGGGTATGTAGAAGGTGTTAAGGGATATAGGATTTTTCATCCTGACACACATGAGTTGTTAATTGAGAGGAGTGTACACTTTCAAGAGGGTCCATTAGACTCCACACTCAACACTTATCCTTCCCATTTGGACTCTCAAGGATATGATGATAATTTAGATGATTTAGATCATCCAGATTAGATACCTATTAATGAAGATTCTTTTTCCTATTCAGATGATAAGGATAGTGATAGAGATTCACCTCATTACATTCACATTTATATTTATGAAGTTGAAGAATATCTTCTTTATTCTCTGACTTCATGTACTCGTTGGGCTAGATAGACTCTAAAAAGTACAAGTGATTGGGTTGGGGATCCATCAAATGTCAGATGGACTCATTCACAATTTCAAGGTGTTCCACATGTTTTCATTTCTTGTGCTTATGATCCACAATCATTTCATGAGGAATCTAGCATTCTTAAGTGGGATACAGTTATGCATGAAGAATATAGTTCTTTAATTAGGAAACACATTTGGGATCTAGTACTCCTTCTTAAGGGAAGGAAACATGTTTGATGTAGGTGGATCTATTGAAAAAAATTTGTAGTAGATGAGTTAGTGGATAAGTTCAAAGTATAATTACTAACAAAATTATTTTTACAAGTTTTTGGCATAGACTATACTAAAACATTTGATCCAATTGATAAAATTAATTCTATTCAACTCACTCTTTCCATTTCCATAGCTTATCATTTGGATGTTCATCAGATGGATGTGAATAGTGCCTTTTTCTTCATGGTGACCTTGATGAGGAGATATATATGGAGCAGCCACAAGGTTTTGTGGAAGATTTTTTCTTAGTGTGTAAACTTTGAAAATATATCTATGGCCTCAAATAGACCCTTTGGGCTTGGTATGCCAAGATGGATTCATTTCATCTCATGGTTGGTTTCACTAGATGTAATTTTGATCTAAATATCTATAACTTATAATAGGATAATTCACTCTTGATTCTAGTTTTATAAGTGGATGACCTATTGATCATAGGGAGTTATTCATTCTCTATTACAATAGTGAAAAATGATTTGCATGATAGATTCTCCATGACTAACATGGTTTTATTGCATTAATTCCTTGGTATTGAGATTTCACAATCTGACTTAGGGATTACCATTATACAATCCAAGTATGCTCTTGATTTGGTTGCATGGTTTCACATGGATATTTGTAAGCTAGCTTTGACTTCCTTTATTTCTAGAGTTTAACTTGTGATTGAGTGTTCTTCTCCATTGGTTGATGCTACCTTGTATCGATATCTAGTTGACAGCCTTATTTATTTGACTCACACTAGACCTAATATTTCATATGCAGTGGATATGGTCTCTAGGTTTATGTAAACACCATATGAGCTACACTACAAAGTAGCCAAATGAATTATCTAATGAATTCAAGGTACTCATAGTTTTAGGATTCACCATGGAGTAGATATTGATATTAACTTGATTGGGTACATAGATTCAAACTAGGTTGGTGATATTCAACATCGCAAGTCTATTGCAGGATATAGTTTCTCACTTGGTTTAGAACTAATTAGTTGGTCTAGCAAGAATAAAAAATTTATTGCTTTATCATTTACTAAGGTTAAATATAGAGGGGATATCAATACTACTACTAAAGCTATTTGCCTTTAAGAGATTATTACTGAGTTTGGTATATAGTTCTAGTGACCCACAATCATCTTTTATGATAACCAAAGCACCATCCAGATCTACAAGAATTTGGTCTAACATCAACAAACCAAGCACATCAAGATTCATATGCACTTCATTTAAGACCTCATTCCTAGACAAATCATTAATCTTAATTTTTTCTAGACTATAGAGAAAATAGATGATATCTTCACCAAACCCTTCATTAAGAGTAAGTATATTCACTTGTGCACTCTTTTTTAGGTACAGGTTGCATCAACATCATCTTCATGTGGGGCCTTCTAGTCCTCTTATTCTTTTCTCTTTTTTGGGAGGGAGTTTTTTCCTAAGGGTTTTCTCTTTTTCTTCCACTTTGTGAGAGTTGCATTGTACTTATATACCTCATCAAACAATGTTTTCAAGACCTAGTTTTGTTTACCCACCTAAGTTATACTTAAAGAGAGTGTTAGTGTAGGATATTATTCTTCATGTATTTATTATTATGGATTATTCTTACACATATATTTAGCTTTCTTAGATGTAATATTGAAGTCAAATAGTTTTCATAATGAAGTAATTAATGTGCACATGCACATGTAAAAATTGTAGTCAAATTGATAAGAGAGGATATCTTTGACATTTACCCACTAATATTGACATATTACACATGGAGCACATAAACCATTTGGAAATTATCTTGTATTCACATTGGCAAATATATTAGCTCTATGCCCCCATTATGCCTATAAATATGCTTCTCATCTAAGCTATTTTCAATGAGATATGAATACAATATTATTATTATAGTTTTGTTATATTTTGATTTTAGTCTCAACAACAGAGTTCTACTTCTATTTGCTTTATATTTATAGTTCATGTGTTTGACTCTATCAGTTAGATCTTAGATAATTCCATCAATTTTAGATCCTTAGATGATCACATATGACCTCTAAAAAATATTGAAAACATTGCTAAGCAGGTAGAACTTCCTAAAATAGTAAGAAATTTTTTGATATGGTTGTTCTGGTGCATAGAAGAGGTCAAACAGAGTTACGGGTCTAAAAATCTCTCAAAATATCATAAACACGATAATTAGATTATGGGATGAAATTTAACTAAAGTTAACATCTAGTCCTTAAAATATAAAAAAATTAAAAATAGAAAAAACCCAAAAAAATAATTAAATCGCAATTTCACACCCTCAGATGATCACGTATGATCTTTAAAAAATATTGAAAATATTTCTAGGCAAGCATAACTCCCTAGGATAATAACAATTTTTTTGATACAGTCATTTTGGCATGTGGAAGAGCTCAAACAAATTTATGGATCTAAAAATCTTTAGAAATATCCTAAACACTATAATTAGACTATGGAATGAAATTTAACTAAAGTTAACATCTGATCTTAAAAATAGAAAAACTTGAAAAAATAATTAAATCATAATTTTAGATCCTCAAATGATCATATATGGCCTCAAAAAAATATCAAAAACATTATTAGGTAGGTGGAACTCCTTAAAATAACAAAAAGCTTTTCGATACGATCATTTTAGATCATGAAAGATATCAAACAGAGTTATGGGTCTAAAAATATCCCAAAATATTCTAAACACTATAATTCAAATATGGAACAAAATTCAACTAAATTTAACATCCAAATTTAAAAATATAAAATTTTAAAAAAATAGAAAAACTCTAAAAAAATAATTAAATCATAATTTCAAACCTTTAGATGATCACGTATGGCCTCCAAAAAATATCAAAAATATTGTTAGGTAGGTAGAACTCCCTAGAATGGCAACTAACTTTCAGATATGGTCATTTTATAGAGCATGAAAGAGCTCAAACAGAATTATGGGTCTAAAAATCTTTCAAAAAATCTTAAACAATATAATTAGACTATAGGACAAAATTTAACTGAAGTAAGGTTTGATCCAAAAAATATACAATTTTTAAAAATATATAAGGTTCGATCATAATTTTAGACCTTCAGATGATCATGTATGGCTTCTAAAAATTATCAAAAATATTGCTAGTCAAGTATAACTCCTTAGGATAGTGAATTTTTTTTTTTGATAAATTCATTTTAGCATGTAACAAAGCTCAAATAGGCTTACAGGTCTAAAAATCTCTTGAAATATATTAAACACTATAATTAGACTATGAGACAAAATTCAATTGAATTTAACGTCCGGTCCTAAAAATATACAATTTCTTAAACTACAAAAAACTTAAAAAAATAATTAAATCATAATTTCAGATCCTTAAATGATTGCATATGACCTACAAAAAAATTAAAAACATTGATACGTAGGTAGAAATCCTTAGGATAACAATGAAATTTTTGATACGATCATTTTGGAATGTGGAAGAGCTCAAACGAAGTTACGGATCTAAAAATCTTATGAAATATTATAAACACTATAATTAGACTATGGGATGAAATTCAACTGAAGTTAACATCTATTATTAAAAATATATAATTTTTAAAAATTAAAAAAACTTTAAAAACTAATTAAATCATAATTTTAGACCCTCAAATGATCACGTATGGCCTTAAAAAAATATCATAAATATTGATAGGTAGGTAACACTCCTTAAGATAGATTTTTTTTTTTTTTTTTTTGATATAGTCATTTTGGCACATGGAAGAGCTCAAATGGAGTTACAAGTATAAAAATCTCCTAAAATATCTTAAACATTATAATTAGACTATGGGATGAAATTCAACTGAAGTTAATGTTCGATCCTAAAAATATACAATTTTTAAAGATTAAAAAACTTGAAAAAATAATTAAATCATAATTTTAGAGCCTTAGATAATCACGTATGGCCTCTAAGAAAAGTATCAAAAACTTTGTTAGGTAGGTATAACTCCTGAGGATAGAAATGAACTTTTTGATATGGTCATTTTGACACATGAAAGAGCTCAAATAGAGTTACAGGTCTAAAAATCTCCTGAAATATCCTAAACATTATAATTAGACTATGTGATGAAATTTAACTGAAGTTAACATCCGGTCCTAAAAATATATAATTTCTAAAAATATAAAAAACTCAAAAAATTAAATAAATCAAAATTTTAGACCTTCAAATGATCATGTATGGCCTTCAAAAAATATTGAAAACATTGTTAGGCAGGTAGAACTTTCTAGGATAGCAACGATCTTTTTGATATAGTCATTTTGTAATATGGAATAGCTCAAATATATTTATTGGTCTAAAAACCTCTCAAAATATCTTAAACACTATAATTAGACTATGAGATGAAATTCAATTGAAGTTAATGTTTGATCTTAAAAATATAAAATTTCTATAAATAGAAAAAACTCATAAACACTGATATGATCACGTATGGCCTTAGAAAAATATTAAAAACATTACTAGGTAGGTATAACTCCCTAAAACAATAACAAAATTTTCAATACGATCGTTTTAGCAAATGAAAGATCTTAAATAAAGTTACGGGTCTAAAAAACTCCTAAAATATTCTAAACACTATAATTAGACTCTAGGATGAAATTCAACTGAATTTATGGTTCGATCTTAAAAATATACAATTTAAAATTAAAAAAAAAACCCCTAAAAATAATTAAATCATAATTGTAGACCCTCAAATGATCAAGTATGGCCTCTGAAAAATATCAAAAACATTTTTACATAGGTAGAGCTCGCTAGGATATTAACAATTTTTTTGATATAATCATTTTGGTCTATGGAGGAGCTTAAATGGAATTACAAGTCTTAAAATATTCCAAAATATCCTAAACACTGTAATTAGACTATGGGAAAAAAATTAACTGAAGTTAATGTTCAGTCCTAAAAATATAAAATTTTAAAAAATAGAAAAAATCTGAAAAAATAATTAAATCTCAATTTCAAACCATCAGATGATGACGTATGACCTCCAAAAAATATTAAAAATATTGTTAGGTAGGTAGAAATCCATAGGATAGCAACGAGATTTTTGATATGGTTATTTTGGCACATGGAAGAGCTCAAACAGAATTACAGGTCTAAAAATCTCTTGAAATATCTTAAACAATATAATTAGACTATGGGACAAAATTCAATTAAATTTAACATCCGGTCTTAAAAATAGACAATTTTTAAAAATATAAAAACCCAAAAAAATAATTAAATCATAATTTTAGACCTTCAGATGATCACTTATGGCCTCTAAAAAATATCAAAAACATTACTAGTCAGGTAGAACTTCCTAGGATAACAATGAACTTTTTGATATAGTCATTTTGGCATATGGAAGAGCTCATACAGAGTTACAGGTCTAAAAATCTACTAAAATATCTTAAACACTATAATTATACTATGGAATGAAATTCAACTGAAGTTAACATCCATTCCTCAAAATATACAAATTTCAAAAATAGAAACAACTTAAAAAAATAATTAAATCACAATTTTAGAACCTCAAATGATCATGTATGACCTTCAAAAAAGATCAAAAACATTGTTAGGCATGTAGAACTCCCTAGGATAGCAACAAACTTTTTGATATGGTCATTTTAACACATGAAAGAGCTCAAACAGAGTTACAATTCTAAAAAAAATCTTCAATATCCTAAACACTATAATTAGACTATGGGATGAAATTTAACTAAAGTTAACATCTGATCTTAAAATTATACAATTTCTAAAAATAGAAAAACCTCAAAAAAAATAAAATAAATCATAATTATAGATACTTAGATTATCACATATGACCTCCAAAAAATATCAAAAAAATTGTTAGGTAGGTAGAACTCCTTATGATATCAATAAACTTTTTGATATAATCATTTTGGTGCATGGCAGAGCTCAAGTAGAATTACGAATCTAAAAATCTCTTGAAGTATCTTAAACATAATAATTAGAGTATGGGAGGAAAATCAACTAAAGTTAACATCCGATCTTAAAAATATACAATTTCTATAAAAAAAAACCTAAAAAAGTAATTAAATCAGAATTTGAGAACCTCAAATGATCATGTATGGCCTTCAAAAAATATTGAAAATATTGTTAAGTAGGTAGAACTCCCTAAAATAGCAACAAACTTTTCAATATGGTTGTTTTACCATGTGGAAGAGCTCAAATAAAGTTATGGGTCTAAAAATCTCTTGAAATATCCTAAACACTATCATTAGACTATGGGACAAAATTTAATTGAAGTTAACGTCTAGTCATAAAAATATATAATTTTTAAAAATAGAAAAAACCCAAAAAATAATTAAATCATGATTTTAAACCCTTAGATGATCATGTATGGCCTCCAAAAAATATCAAAAACATTTCAAGGTAGGTTGAACTCCTTAGGATAGCAATGAACTTTTTGATATGATTATTTTGGCATATGGAAGAGTTCAAATAGAGTTATGGCTCTAAAAATCTCTTAAAATATTCTAAACACTATAATTAGACTATGGGATGAAATTCAACTAAAGTTAATATCTGGTCCTAAAAGTATATAAATTCTAAAAATAGAAAAAACTTAAAAAAAAGATTAAATCACAATTTTGGACTTTCAGATGATCACGTATGGCCTCCTAAATATATCAAAAATATTTCTAAGTAGGTAGAACTCCCTAAGATAGCAACAAACTTTTTGATACAGTTGTTTTCGCATGTGGAAGAGCTCAAATAGAGTTACAAGTCTAAAAATCTTTTGAAATATCTTAAACACTATAATTAAACTATGGGGTGAAATTCAAATGAAGTTAATGTCTCGTTTTAAAAATATACAATTTCTAAAAATAGGAAAAACCCAAAAAGAAGTTAAAGTGTAATTTTAGACCCTCAGATGATCACGTATGACCTTCAAAAATATCAAAAAAATTGTTAGGTAGGTAGAACATCTTAGGATATCAACAAACTTTTTGATATGGTCATTTTAGCATGTGGAAGAGCTCTAATAGAGTTACGGGTCTAAAAATATCCCAAAATATCCTAAACACTATAATTAAACTATGGGAAGAAATTCAATTGAATTTAACTTTTGGTCCTAGAAATATACAATTTTTAAAAATAGAAAAAAATCCAAAAAAATAATTAAATCATAATTTTAGACCCTTACATGATCACGTATGGCCTCCAAAAAGTATTAAAAACATTGCCAGATAGGTAAAACTCTTTAAGATAGCAATGAACTTTTTGATACGATCGTTCAGACATGTAAAAGAGCTTAAACAGAGTTATGGATCTAAAAATCTACCAAAATATCTTAAACACTATAATTAGACTATAAGATGAAATTCAACTAAAGTTAACATCTGGTCCTAAAAATATAAAAAAATTCAAAAATAGAAAAAACTTGAATAAATAATTAAATCATAATTTTAGACCATCAAAAGATCACGTATGTCCTCTAAAACATATCAAAAACATCACTAGGTAGATAGAACTCCATAAGATAGCAACAAAATTTTTGATACAATCATTTTGCCACATGGAAGAGCTCAAACTAAGTTACAGGTCTGAATATCTCTTGAAATATTCTAAACATTTTAATTGGACTATAGGACAAAATTTAATTGATGTTAAGGTTAGGTCCTAAAACTATACAATTTTTAAAAATAGAGAAAACCCAAAAAAATAATAAAATCATAATTTCAAACCTTCAAATGATCACGTATGGCCTCCAAAAATATTGAAAATATTACTAGATGATAGATTTCCCTAGGATAGTAACGAACTTTTTGATACAATCATTTTGTTTCATGAAAAAGTTCAAATAGAGTTATGAGTCTAAAAATGACCCAAAATATCCTAAACATTATAATCAGAATATGAGACGAAATTCAACTAAAGTTAACATTCGGTCTTAAAAATATACAATTTTTAAAAATTTTAAAAACTCAAAAAATTTATTAAATCATAACTTTAAACCCTTAGATGATCACGTATGATCTCTGAAAAATATTGGAAATATTACTAGGTATGTAGAACTCCTTAGAATAGCAAAGAACTTTTTGATACGATCATTTTGGTAAATGAAAGAGTTCAAACAAAGTTACGGGTCTAAAAATCTCTTGAAATATCCTAAATACTATAACTAGACTATGGGACAAAATTCAACTAAAGTTAACCTTTGATTGTAAAATTATATAATTTCTAAAAATAGAAAAAAATCAAAAAAATAATTAAATTACAATTTCAAACCCTCAGATGATCACTTATGGCCTCCAAAAAATATCGAAAATATTGCTAGCTAGGTAGAACTCACTAGGATAGAAACAAACATTTTGATACAGTCATTTTAACATGTGAAAGAGCTCAAACAGAGTTATAGGTCTAAACATCTCTCAAAATATCTTAAACACTATAATTATACTATGAGATAAAAATCAACAAAAGTTAACATCTGGTCTTAAAAATATATAATTATTAAAAATAGAAAGAACATAAAAAATAATTAAATACCAATTTCAAACTTTTAAATGATCACGTATGTCTTCCAAAAAATATCGATAACATTGCTAGCCATGTAGAACTCCCCAGGCCAGTAACAAACTTTTTGATACGGTCATTTTGATGCATGAAAGAGCTCAAATAGAGTCACGAGTCTAATTTTATTTTCAAATATCCTAAACACTGTAGTTAGAATATGGGATGAAATTCAACTAAATCTAACATCTAGTCCTAAGAATATACAATTTTTAAAAATAGAAAAAACTAGAAAAATAATTAAATCATAATTTTAGACATTTAGATGATCACATATAGCCTCTAAAAAAATATCAAAAACATTTCTAGGCAAGTAGAACTCCCTAAAATGGAAATCAACTTTTTGATACGGTCATTTTGTTGTATGGAAGAGCTCAAACAGAGTTACGGATCTAAAAATCTATCAAAATATCTTGAACACTATAATTAGACTATGGGAAAAAATTCAACTGAAGTTCACATTTAATCCTAAAAATATACAATTTCTAAAAATAAAAAAACATTAAAAAAATAACTAAATCATAATTTTATACCCTCAGATGATCACGATAGTCTTCAAAAAATATCAAAAACATTGCTAGACAAGTAAAACTCCTTGGGATAGCAACAAACTTTTTGATGCAGTTATTTTCCCACATGGAAGAACTCAAATGAAGTTACAGGTCTAAAAGTTTTTTGAAATATCCTAAACACTATA
This sequence comes from Torreya grandis, assembly GCA_037957365.1. NCBI lineage: Eukaryota > Viridiplantae > Streptophyta > Pinopsida > Cupressales > Taxaceae > Torreya > Torreya grandis. The sequence goes on from JARHVA010002077.1 coordinate 112,901, forward strand.
ATTAGACTAAGGGATAAAATTTAATTGAAGTTAACATCCAGTCTTAAAAATATAAAAAAAATTAATAATAGAAAAAACTCAAAAAAATAATTAAATCATAATTTTAGACCATTAGATGATCACACATGGAGTCCAAAAAATATTGAAAACATTGCTAGGAAAGTAGAACTCCCTAAGATAGTAATAAAATTTTTGATATGGTAGTTTTGATGCATGGAAGAGCTCAAATAGAGTTACGGGTCTAAAAATCTCTAAAAATATTTTAAACACTATAATTAGACTATACAATATATAGTTTTTAAAGATAGAAAATACTTGAAAAAACAATTAAATCATAATTTCAGACCATCAGATGATCATGTATGGCCTCCGAAAAATATAAAAAATATTGCTAGGTAGGTAAAAATCCCTAAGATAGTAAATAAATTTTTGATATAATAATTTTGGTGTGTGGAAGAGCTCAAATAGAGTTATGGATCTAAAAATCTCTTGAAGTATCTTAAACACTATAATTAGACAATGGGATGAAATTCAATTGAAGTTAACATCTAGTCTTAAAAATACATAATTTTTAAAATTAAAAAGATAAAAAATAATAATTAAATCATAATTTTAGACCCTTAGATTTTCACGTATGGCCTCCAAAAAATTTAAAAATTATTACTAGATAGGTGGAACTCCCTAAGATAGCAACAAACTTTTTGATACGATTATTTTGATGAATGGAAGACCTCAAGTAGAGTTACGGGTCTAAAAATGTTACAAAATATCCTAAACACTATAATTAAACTATGGGATGAAATTTAACTAAAGTTAACATTCAGTCCTAAAAATATATTTTTTTTTTAAATAAAAAAATGAGAAAATAATTAAATCACAATTTCAAACCCTCAGATGATCACGTATGGCTTACAAAAATATTTAAAACATTGTTAGGTAGGTAGAACTCCCTAGCATAAAAATGAACTTTTTAATATGGTCTTTTTGGCACATGGAAGAGCTCAAATGGAGTTACGGGTCTAAATATCTCTCAAAATATCCTAAACAATATAATTAGACTATGGGACAAAATTCAACTAAAGTGAACTTCTGGTCTTAAAATAATATAATTTTTAATTATAGAAAAAACTTGAAAAAATAATTAAATTATAATTTTAGACCTTCAAATGATCACGTATGACCTCCAAAAAATATTGAAAACATTGTTAGACATGTAGAACTCCTTAAGATAGAAATAATTTTTTTGATAAGATCGTTTTAGTGCATAAAAGAGCTCAAACAGAGTTACGAGTCTAAAACTCTCTTGAAATATTTTAAACATTATAATAAGACTATGGGATGAAATTCAATTGAAGTTAACATCCGGTCCTAATAATATACGATTTTTAAAAATAAAAAAATCTAAAAAAATAATTAAATCATAATTTCAAACCCTCAGATGATCATGTATGGCCTCCAAAAAATATCAAAAACATTACTAGGCAAGTTTAACTCTCTAGATAGAAAAGAACTTTTTGATATGGTCATTTTGGTGCATAGATGATCTTAAACATGGTTATGGGTCTAAAAATATTCTAAAATATCCTAAACACTATAATTAGACTATGAGATGAAATTCAATTAAAGTTAACATCTTGTCCTAAAAATATACAATTTTAAAAAATAGATAAAACCCAAAAAATTAATTAAATCATAATTTTAGACCCTCAAATGCTTACATATGCCCTTAAAAAAAATCATAAACATTGCTAGGTAGATAGAACTCCATAGGATATCAATGAACTTTTCGATACGATCATTTTGCCACATGGAAGAGCTCAAATGAGTTTATGAGTCAAAATCTCTTAAAATATCTTAAACACTATAATTAGACTATGAGATGAAATTCAACTGAAGTTAATGTCCTCTCTTAAAAATTTACAATTTTTAAAAAATAGAAAAAATTAAAAAAAAATTAAATCATAATTTCATATCCTCAGATGATCACGTATGAGCTTCAAAAATACCAATAACATTGTTAGATAGGTAGAACTCTCTAATATAGCAATGAACTTTTTGATACGATTATTTTGACTTGTGGAAGAGCTCAAACAAAGTTACAGGTCCAAAAATCTCTCAAAATATCCTAATCACTATAATTAAAATTATGAGATGAAATTTAATTAAAATTAATGTTTGGTCCTAAAAATATATAGTTTTTAAAAATAGAAAAAAAAAATCAAAATTTTAGACCTTCAAATGATCACATATGGCTTCCAGAAAAATCAAAAACATTGTTAGGTAGGTAGAACTCCCTAGAATAACAATGAACTTTTTGATATGATTGTTTTGGCATGTGGAAGAATGAAAACAAAATTATAGGTGTAAAAATCTTTCAAAATATCGTAAACACTATAATTAGACTATGGGATGAAACTCGACTAAAGATAATGTCTAGTCATAAAAATATACAATTTTTAAAAATAGAAAAAACCCAAAAAAATAATTAAATTGCAATTTCAGATCTTCAGATGATCACATATGGCCTATAAAAAATATTGAAAACATTTCTAAGTAGGTATAACCTCCTAGGAGAGAAATGAACTTTTTGATACAGTCATTTTGACGCATGGAAGAGTTCAAAGAGAGTTACAGGGCTACAAATCTCCCAAAATATTCTAAATATTATAATTAGACTATGGGATAAAATTCAACTAAAGTTAACATCCAACTTTAAAAATATATAATTTTTAAAAATAAAAAAATAATTAAATCATAATTTTAGATCTTTAGATGATCACGTATGGCCTCCAAAAAATATTGAAAACATTATTAAGCTTTTAAAACTCTCTAGGATAGCAACAATTTTTTTGATACAGTCATTTTGACACATGGAAGAGCTCAAATGAAGTTATAGGTCTAAAAATCTCCTAAAATATCCTAAACACTATGATTAGACTATGGGATGAAATTCAACTGAAGTTAACATTCGTTCCTACAAATATATAATTTTTAAAAATTAAAAAAATGAAAAAATAACTTCAGACCCTCAGATGATCACATATGACCTTCGAAAAATATTAACAATATTGCTAGGCAAGTAGAACTTGTTAGGATAACAATGAACTTTTTGACACAATAGTTTTAGTGCATGTACGAGCTCAAATAGAATTATGGGTCTAAAAATCTCCTAAAATATCCTAAACACTATAATTAGACTATGAGAAAAAATTCAACTAAAGTTAACATCTGACCCTAAAAATATACAATTTTTAAAAATAGAAAAAACTCAAAAAATAATTAAATCATAATATTAAACTCTCAAATGATCACATATGGCCTCCAAAATTTATCAAAAAACATTACTAGGCAGGTAGAACTCCTAGGATAGCAACAAACTTTTTGATACTATTATTTTGGCATGTGGAAGAGTTCAAGCAAAGTTACGGGTCTAAAAATCTCCTAAAATATCCCTAATACTATAATCAGACTATGGAATGAAATTCAACTGAAGTTAATGTATGATCTTAAAAATATATAATTTTTAAAAATAGAAAAAACTCGAAAAAATACTTAAATCATAAACTTAGACCCTCAGATGATCATGTATGGCCTTCAAAAAATATCAAAAATTTTGTCAGGTAAGTATAACTTCGTAGTACAACAACTAAATTTTCAATACAATAATTTTGACATGTGAAAGAGCTCAAACATAGTTACTGATCAAAATTTATGGATTTTGGAAGGTTAACCTATATTTTTTGCATCATTCTACTCTGGTTGAAAACAACGCAGCTCTTACGAGATGCTTTAATTGTACTACTACCATTTTTCCTTGTCAATCTTCTTCAGCTCTCATTTTTTAATCTAAGTGTTGTCTTCTTGTTGCAATCCTTCCCACTGCACCAAATACCTATTATAATTCCCTTGTCTTGTGCTTATTATCTTCATATCCAAAACCTGCACTATTTTTTTCTTCTTTGGAACCTACTACTCCAAATTTACTTTTTCATCTTTGTCATCTTCACCATCTTCCCCATGGAATTCATATAAATCTAAAACATTAAATACTGAAGATATATTTAAATTCTATGATAAACTCACCTCATTTACATTATCATTGATTTTCTTCACAATTTTGCATGGCCCAATTTTCTTGTATTTTAACTTACTATATGTGCCTTTTGAAAATCTTTCTTTCCTCAAGTAAACCATTACCAACTCTCCTTCAAATACCTTAAATATTCTTCAAACATCTATTGTTGCTTTATATTTCTCATCACTTATCTATAATTTTCTTCTTAATCCTTGCAACTACTGCATATGTTTTGTAAATGCTTCTACATCATCACTAATTTGATCTATAATAAGTAATTGTATCAAATATAAAATACTCATAAGATTTCTCCCATAAATAATTTGAAAAAGTGACTTTCCTATTAATCTATTTACTGAACTGGTATATGCAAACTCTGCTTATGGTAAAGCCAATTCTTATTGCTTGGGATTCTCTCCCACTATGCATCTCAATAAATTTTTCAACCTCATATTCACAACTTTTATCTGTCCATCTATTTTTGTGTGATACACACTACTAAATAGTAGCTTACTACCCATGTTCTTCCACAAAGTTCTCTAAAAATTACTTATAAATTTTATGTCTCTGTATAAAATAATAGTTTTTGGAACACCATGCAATCTCACAATATCTTTAAAAAATAATTCTACAACTCTAATGGCATCATTGGTTTTCTTACATGTAATGAAATAAACTATTCTATAAAATTTGTCTACAATAAAAAAAATTAAATCATTACCTCTCTATGTGTTTATTAAATCTAACATAAAATCCATAGTCAAATATGTCCATGGTCCTCTTGAAACTAATAATGGCATATATAATATAGTATTGTACATATTTCCTTTATCCACTTGACATATTCTAAATATTTAAGCATACCTTGTCACATCTTTCTTCATCTTTGGTCAAAATTACTTTTCCTTCACCAAATCTATTGTCTTCATCTTACCAAAATGTCCATCCAAATTTCCATATGTAATTCTCTTATTATCTTATCTCGCAAAGACCCAACTAGAATGCACAATTATTTATCTTTGAAGAGATAACTTTATTGTATAAGATACTCATCATGAATAACAAATGTCTCACCTGTTAATGGATTCCTACACTGCTTAACTATCTTGCCAAAATATGGATCAGTATTCTATAATTCTTTGATAACTTCAAATCCAACTACTTCACTCACCATAGTAGTTAATAGTGTTTCCCTACTACTCAATGCATCAGCGACCTAATTCTATATTTCTGGTTTATGCTTCAACATAAAAGTATACCCTTTTAAGAAATAAATCTACTTTACATGCCTACTATTCAACTTCTTCTATGTATTCATATGCTTCAAATCCTCATGATCTATAAATAGGATAAACTCTTTAGGCACCAAGTAATACATACAATGTCTTAATGCTTGTACAATTGCATAAAGTTCAACATCATAACTATAATACTTTGTTCTTACCTCATTCAATTTCTCACTAAAATATGCTATTGATTTTATTTCTTAACTCAGCACAACACCAATTCCCATAAATAAAATATAACAATCAACCTCAAATACTTTGTTAAAATATGGTAATACTAAAATTGGTCTTTATGTAATCTTCTTCTTCAAAAATTCAAAGCTTTCTATGGCTGCTTGACTTCATGTCAATTCCTTCCCTCTCATGCAATCTGTTATTGGTGGAACAATACTACTAAGATTTTAATAAATATTTTGTAAAAAATTGTTAAACCATGAAAAATTCTTACTTTTGTAATGATTTTTGGAATAGGCCACTAATTAATTCCCTTTATCTTTTCTTCATCCATTTTCAACCATCTATTGAAACTACAAATCCCAAAAATTCCAAACTATTCTGCATAAACCTATACCTATTCAAATTTATGTACAAAATTTCCTTTCGTAAAAAACTAGTACCATTCTCAAATGTTGTAAGTGTTCTTATTTAGTATTACTGAATATCAAAATATCAACAAAATAAACAACTACAAACTTACCAATATATTCTTGCAACATTGTATTCATCATTCTCATAAATGTGCTAAGTTTATTAGATAATCCGAATGGCATCACCATCTATTCATACAAGTCATCTCTAGTATTGAATGTAGTTTTTCACTTATCTCCTTTAGGAACTCAAATATGATAATAACTATTTCTTAGATCAATCTTGGTAAAATATTTTTTCTCTTGCAAGCACATCCATCATATCATCTAAATGAGGTATAGGAAACCTATACTTAATTGTAATTTTATAAATTGCTTTACTACCCACACACATTCTCCATCCTTCATATTTATTTGGAGTTAACAACACTAGTGTTGCACATTGACTCATACTTTCCCTTATCATCTTCTTTCTTAGCAATTCAATAACCTATTTATTTAATTTTGCATATTCTATTAGACTCATCTTATAATTTGTTTGATTTGGTTGATTTGATCCTAGAATCTAATCAATATGATGTTATATATCTCTCTTTGGTGGTAAACTATCTAATAACTCATTAGGCATAATATCTACATATTATTTCAACACTCTTGTAACATCTATCAATCTTTTCACTATTTCCATGTCTTCATTCTTTGCTACTAATGCATAATAGCAACCTGTTACCTTCATATTTTGGATAATTTTTTAGTAGAGAGCATGCTTTCTATCTTCTCTTCCTCTTTAAGAGGTAACAAAATTACCTTTGTACCACCTTTCCAAAAAGTATATGTATTCTTTGATCCATCATGAACTACTTTCTTGTTAAATTGCTACGTTCTCTCCAATAACACATGGCATGCATCTATCAAAATAACATCACACCATATTTCATCATTATAACTTTTTCCTATAGAAAACTTGATTAAACACCTTTTATCTACTATAACTTCATTCCCTTTCTTAAACCATAAAATATGAGAAGGATTAGAATTATTTTAAAATTACAAATTTAGTTTATCTATCATTTCTTTAGAAACCATATTTTCATAACTACCACCATCTATAATTACTTTGCATACCTTTCCACTAGAAGTACATCTTATTTG
>JARHVA010002077.1:125000-180000 GCA_037957365.1 Torreya grandis
TAAAAATATAACTTGAAATCTATGTTTTTGAAATGTATGGGAAATTTGTGTATAACTATATTACAAAATTATTACAAATGGTGTGGTAAGTGATCATGATGCAAGTAGATCTATCTTATATATACTTACTAGGTCATCTTAGAATAGTATGTTTTCTCATTATTCATATTCTTAAATCCTTAATCATATTACAAATATATTTACCTATTTTAAATATGTTTTAACCTCCACTTTTAGTCAAAATATTGCCTTAATACTAATTAAAGCAAGTACCACATAGGGGGAACACTATATGGGGCATGGGTTATTAAGTTGTTTAGTATCTCAAGGTACATGAAACTAAAGAAACCAAGTTTAGAATATTTTTTAAGGTGATAATCTATGTACCATGAAGGTAGGAGAGTGGAAACATGGATAAAATCCAATGAAGGTAAGCTTTGAGAAAAAAGGTAGGAGTGTGCAACTTAGGTGTGAAGTGTGTCTATATATATATATATATATATATATATATATATATATATATATATATATATATATATATATATATATATATATATATATATTTGTGTGTGTGTATAGGGACCCATCTTTTCTTTTATCGTGAGCATGTCACCAATTCCTATTGGTGATTCATTTTACACTCTTGTTCACCAACATGAACCTATCATTGATCTTATTGAGCACCAGTCCCAAATTGATCATGACCACTAGATTATGGTAAGTGTACCTAATAATAATTTTTTTTCTCATTTTAAAATCTTAACTTGTTGATTTTTTAAGTATTTTTTTCTAATACTTGTAATTTTTTTTGACAATATTTACATGTAAATAGTTGGATATATAGGTGAGCTTTGAGTGCAAGAGGAATTGTAGTAAAAAAGTTCCAACATCTCCATTTGTGAGCAAGGCATCTAAGTGAGAGGCTTCTACAAGCAAGGAAAATAAGGTGATGCATTTTGATGATTAAGATCACGTATTATGACATTTTATTGTATGCCTATATAGCTTGATGTATGGGTGTTTGGCACTATATGTTTATATGACATTGACCTTGGGATATTGTATTGTGTTCATATTTTTTATGCCTTTATATTGATTTTATGGATATTATATATATACATATAATCTTCAACATTTCACATTTTAAATATTCTCATTGATTTCACCATTTTCATTTTGTTGTAATTTATTACAAATTCTATTACATGTTCACATTATTACATGCCATAAAATTTTATTGAGAATTAAACATATAACTTGAAGTCTATTGAATGTTTTTGAAATGTATGGGAAATTTGTGTATAATTATATAACAAAATTATTAAAAAAGGTGTGGTGAGTGATCATGATGCAAGTACACCTATTTTATATATACTTACTAGGTCATCTTGGAATAGTATGTTTTCTCATTACTCAAATTCTTAAAGCCTTATTCATGGTATTAAAATTCTAGTCAACTATTTTAAACTTGTTTCAACTCCAATTCAATAAAAAAATTGCCCTAATACTAATCAAAGCAAGTACAACATAGGGGAACACTGTATGGGGCATGAGTTGTTAAGTTGTTTAGTATCTCAAGGTACATGAATCTAAAGAAAAAAGTTTAGAATATTTTTTAAGGTGATAATTTATGTACCATGAAGGTAGGAGAGTGGAAACATAGATAAAATCCCCTGAAGGTAAGCTTTGAAAAAAAAGGTAGGAGTGTGCAACATATGTGTGAAGTATTATGTATGTGTTATGAAGAAAATCATGTGTGTGTGTGTGTGTGTGTGTGTGTGTGGGGACCCATCTTTTTTGTTATCATGAGCACGTCAGCAATTCCTATTGGTGATTCATTTCACACTCTTGTTCACCAACATGAACCTATCATTGATCCTATTGAGCACCAGTCCCAAATTGACCATGACCACTAGATTATGGTGGGTGTACCTAATAATAATTCTTTTCTCATTTTAAAATCTTAACTTGTTGATTTTTTAAGTATTTTTTTTCTAGTACTTGTAAATTGTTTTGACAATATTTACATGTAAATAGTTGGAGATATAGGCAAGATTTGAGTGGAAGAGGAATTGTAGTTAAAAAGTTCCAACACCTCCAGTTGTGAGCAAGGCATCTAAGGGAGAGGCTTATACAAGCAATGAAAATAAGGTGATTCATTTTGATGATTAAGATCATGTATTATGACATTTTATTGTATGCCTGTATAGCTTGATGTATGGGTGTTTGGCACTATATGTTTATATGACATTGACCTTGGGATAGTGTATTGTGTTCATATTTTTTATGCCTTTATATTGATTTTATGGATATTATATATACATATAATCTTCAACATTTCACATTTTAAATATTCTCATTGATTTCACCTTTTTTATTTTGTTGTAATTTATTACAAATTCTATTACATGTTCACATTATTATATGCCTTAAAATTTTATTGAAAATTAAAAATATAACTTGAAATCTATTGAATATTTTTGAAATGTATGGGAAATTTATGTATACTTATATTAAAAAATTATTACAAAAGGTGTGGTAAGTGATCATGATGCAAGTAGACCTATCTTATATATACTTACTAGGTCATCTTAGAATAGTATGCTTTCTCATTACTTACATTCTTAAAGCCTTATTCATGGTATTAAAATTCTATTTAACTATTTTAAATTTGTTTCAACCTCCAATTCATTAAAAAAATTGCCTTAATACTAATCAAAGCAAGTAAAACATAGGGGGAACACTATATGGGGCATGACTTGTTAAGTTGTTTAGTATCTCAAGGTACATGAATCTAAAGAAACCAAGTTTAGAATATTTTTTAAGGTGAATGAAGGTAGGAGAGTGGAAACATGGATAAAATCCCATGAAGATAAGCTTTGAAAAAAAAGTTAGGAGTGTGCAACATATGTGTGAAGTATTATGAATAAAATCTTGTGTGTGTGTGTGTGTGTGTGTGTGTGTGTGTGTGTGTGTGTGTGTGTGTGTGTGTGTGTGTGTGTGTGTGTGTGTGTGTGTGTGTAGGGACCCATCTTTTTTGTTATCATGAGCATGTCACCAATTCCTATTGGTGATTCATTTCACACTCTTGTTCACCAACATGAACCTATTGATTTTATTGATCACCAGTCCAAAATTGACCTTGACCACCAGATTATGGTAAGTGTACCTAATAATAATTTTTTTTTTCATATTAAAATCTTAACTTTTTGATTTTTTAAGTATCTTTTTCTAGTATATGTAAAATTTTGATAATATTTACATGTAAATAGTTGGAGATATAGGTGACATTTGAGTGGAAGAGGAATTATAGTAAAAAATTTCCAACACCTCCAGTTGTGAGCAAGGAATCTAAGGGAGAGGCTTCTATAAGAAAGGTAAATAAGGTGATGCATTCTGATGATTAAGATCATGTATTATGACATTTTATTGTATGTTTATATGGCTTGATGCATGGGTGTTTGGAACTATGTCTATATGCCATTGACCTTGGGATATTATATTGTGTTCATATTTTTTATGCCTTTATATTGATTTTATGGATATTATATATACATATAATCTTCAAAATTTCACATTTTAAATATTCTCATTGATTTCACCTTTTTTATTTTTTTGTAATTTATTACAAATTCTATTACATGTTCGTATTATTATATGCCTTGAAATTTTATTGAGAATTAAAAATATAACTTGAAGTCTATTTAATGATTTTGAAATGTATGGGAAATTTATGTATAATTATATTACAAAATTATTACAAAAGGTGTGGTAAGTAATCATGATGCAAGTAGACCTATCTTATATATACTTACTAGGTCATCTTAGAATAGTATGTTTCCTCATTACTCAGATTCTAAAAGACTTAATCATGGTATTAAAATTCTATTTACCTATTTTAAATTTGTTTCAACCTCTAATTTAGTCAAAAAATTTCCTTAATAATAATCAAATCAAGTACAACATAGGGGGAACACTATATGTAGCATGAGTTGTTAAGTTGTTTAGTATCTCAAGGTGCATGAGTATAAAGAAACCAAGTTTAGAATATCTTTTAAGGTGATAATCTATGTACCATGAAGGTAGGAGAGTGGAAACATGGATAAAATCCTAGGAAGGTAAGCTTTGAAAAAAAAGGTAGGAGTGTCCAGCATAGGTGTGAAGTATTATGTATGTGTTATGAAGAAAATCAATGAGGAATCCTTCCTTAAAGTCTTAAATGTATGGTTTCATCTGTTCCATCATGTAATTGAGTGATGTTGATAATTTTAAATATTTATTTAATGAATTTTTTGATGATTCATAAGGTCTGGAAGCTTAAGAAGGTGAAAACTGGGTTACACAGTCATCTTCAAGGAGTATTTGGTGAGTTTAAAGTTTGTTTAAGTTTTAAATCATCATAGAAAGTTGAAAATAAGTTTATATATTAGTTTAAATCCCCAAAATTCTGATAAAAATACTTTAAATTGAATTAATCATAATAAAAGTATTATCAACCTTGTCACAGTCTGAAAACCCCAAAATTTTCTTTCATGTAGATTCTTTAAGTCTCTTTCAATATAATCGTCTAGGTCTATATTTGAGGATTTTACCCTTTTGACTTAATACTCCTCTTTAATTTTTAAATACATCCAAATTCAATATACTGATCTAAACTTGTCATTCACCCTGATCTTTGTATAAAAAATACAAAACACTCATGTTAAGTCTTTACAATTAGAATTATGGCTTCTTCAATGGTTCATGTTATTAATCATGAATTTGAACATTAGTCATCTTCTTAAGTTATATAAATATTATCCAAACATTTATATATTTTTTAAATCCATACTTAACCTCCATCCTTCCTCTATCATTGTTTAATAAGAAAACAAACTCATAAAAATTTGCCTTATTATCTTGTTTCATAAATCTACTAAATGGAAAATTGAACATTACTATAGAAATAGGGGTCATAAGTTGATGAGAACACATTTTTAAATATAATTACCAATTTATATTTATATTTACAATTTCATAAGTTTCTTTCAAAATTTCAATGGAATTGGATTAATTGTATGGGAGATAAGTGAGTTTCCATGCTTCCAACCCTATTTCCTTGACTTTCTATAGGCCTGGATAAAATCAATCCTATATATATTTTAATTTACATATATTAAATATATAATATCACTTGTATCATATTTATAACAACATACCCTAACTACCCACCAAGTTTTAAAAAATTCCAAGGGTTACTTTTGGAGTTATGATTTTTTTCTCTCAAAACCCTAGGTAGACCTAAACAGAGGCTGAAAGCTAGAAAATTTGGTTTTAAGGATTTATACAAGGTTTAAAATAAATTAATGATTTATTTGAGTAATAAATAAATCTATATACATTATCCAATGTTCATTTTTCTTTGAACAAATGCAAATGATGATAAAATGATAATTTTCTTACTAAAGTCAACATTTCCCTAAATATAAGATGCAAGTCGTAATTAGAGATCTATATCTATGGGGCCTCATGGATTAAAAAATAAAATAATAACCATGTATAATGTTTTTATTAAACTCTATGATTGAATTATTAGTATCCAAGTATGCCTGGGTAAGATATAGAGCACCGCTTCAACCTCAAGAAGGCACTTCCCTAAATACAAGATACAAGTTGTAGTTGCAGATCTCTATATTTAGGGCCTCCTAGATAAAAAATAGAATTTAAACCATGTATGGGTGCAAATTAACATATATTAACACATTAATAGAATCCAAGTATGCCCAGTTGGGAGACAGAGCACCCATTTTGGCATCAAGACGACATTTCCCTATAAGGCAAAATTATTATTTTAGGTAAAATTTGGAGAGGCATAAAATAGAAATTGATCCATGAATATAAAGAATGGTCACATGTGTATCTAAGTCCTCTAATTTAACCCATAATACCCCATATCATAAATCATTGACAAACTCATGATAAAATATTTAGTGATCATTTCTAAAATGGAACTTTTATGTATTTAAGAGACAAGATCTTGGCCTCTAATAAAAAATTCCAATTTCAGGATCTATGCCTCAAAATACATCATTTAAAAAACTTTTTTGTGTGAAATTTACATGAATTCCCACTTACACAACATAAAAATCCATTCCAATACCCTTTTTTTCAATAATTATGGCCTTGAGCAACATTGACAAGAAATGTTCTCAAGAAACAAGTCATAGTTTTAAGATCTCTATATTTGGGGCCTCTTCGGTAAAAAAAGCATTTCCAACACATCATGGGTGGTGATTAACCTATAGGAATTCATTCTTGGTGTCTGAGTACACCCAGTGATGAGATATAACACCAATCTTATCCTAAAGATGGCATTTCCCTAGATGCAAGATGTTATTTGTAGTTAAACATCTTTATATTTAGGACCTAATGGATGGAAAATGGCATTTCTACCACATCAAGGGTGTTGGAGGTATAATCACTAAGAGGGGGTGAATCAGTGATATAATACATTTCAAACTTCAATTTTAATCCTTTCAAACTCTTAATCAATGACCACAATAATTAATAAAGCATACAAGATATTCATAACAATGATTAAGCAAGATCACACACATAACACATGATTAATGTTAGAAACCTTCTTAGGGAATAAAACCCACTCTAAAACCTGCAAACATATGGACTACTTGTCATATAATATGATCATAAACATGATACCTTTTAGTGAAACACCCAATTCATAAGGAGCACCCACCCCTAAGTATGAATAAGCACCTACTTATTCTAGATGTTGAGCACCCACACAACACCTTATTAAATTAAAAACTCCAAAATTTTGATTGCAAACTAATCTGATTGGAGACACAATGTGTAACACCTTTCTTTTAACTCATCACACTTACCCAAACATGCTCATACAAGTATTGCATCCAAACACTCTTCTTGTATCTCTCTAGTTTTCTTAACTCATCCTCAATCTGATCTATACTTCAGTCCATCCATTGAGCGTAATTAATCTAATCTCTTTCCTTCACCTCTATCTTATGATCTCTCAACACATGTACAAACAAGACTAGAAACCATTGCCTTGGTCTTTACTATTTATAGAGTATTCATGAATATCACCATCTAAGTCACCCATAATACTTAACCATTAAGATATCTAAAAAGTTAACACAAATCTCAATACCATCCTCACATGTTGACCATAACATCCATGGGTCACACTTAAGCAACTACACCTTTCAATTAGGCCTTATTAGCCCTTATAAGTCTCATAGAGACCTATTCACCCATTTATCACTTCATCGATCAAATTAAGAACATAAGATAACTTTAAAATACATGGGTCCACTCCATATGACCTATAATATATCTTTAGGTTATTACTCCCTTCAAAACACTCTTCTACTAAAGCATAATTTACTTAAACAACATTTTGTACACTGTAGCACCATGAACAAATAAATAATCAACTTTGAAGCTCAATAAATTTGATTTTATAAACATTCTAATTAGATTTTTTTGATGTGCCTTGAATTCATCTACAAATTTGTCTTTTAATACATCAATAAATTCATTCTTGATCAAAAGATATAGCTCAAAAATTATAGATAAGTTTTCCCTCATTAATTTGAATATTCAAATTCTAACACTCATTAAGCATATGTTAAACATCAAACACATTGACCTCATCTCATGATTCTTGGAAAATTTGACAAAATATGCACCATTAGTCTCTAATGATTAGCTTAGTCTTTCTCTTGTAATTCTCATCATTGATCTTTGATTTGAGCTCTCACAATTGTGCCACTTGGCAACTCTACATGCCTTCTATCTACATTGACTCTTTGACTCCACATGCACTATTGATATCTATCTATAAGAACAAATATGAACCATTGATCTTATGTCTAAGCTTGATTAATGTGACACATCTCAATAGCATATTCATTATTTTACATATTAACTTTTATGCATGCCATTGGATCACAATCTATGATTTAACGTGTATCGTTAAATCCACTAACTAGTTGACCTCAAACTTCAACTTAGTTAAACTTGATGGTATCTGACCCATCATAGTTTGCAAGAGTAACTCTCAAGGTTTATAACTTGAGTAAGAAAACACTTGAAGAGTCCAAATATTTAGGGTACCTTCTTGGCACTATAGATAACATCTCCATGAAATCTTTTGACCTTAGTTGACTTTATGAGTACCTAAATTAAATGCACAAAATTGCTAGTTCATTCATATTTGAATGGCATGCAGTGATGGATTGGATTATCTTAAGATATAATATGAAAGTTCCTCTTTCCAAAAATTTAAATGACATATCAAGACATCTATAGATGCCTCACAACTTCTTTGTCCTTATAGACCTACATATGTGTCATATCTCTCCAAACCATCAATCTAATAACTTTGTAATCAATTCACTATGATCTCATGCTCTATTTGGAATAAATTACAACTTAACATCAATTACCATGCTTAAAAATCTCCCATTTTATCATTGATGGCAAAACACCCTCAAGATGACTTCATTTGAACTCCTTCATTATGATCTTTCTCCCCTTTTGACATTAATGACAAAGGGTATATTCCTCAACATGCCAAAAATCATTCCTCTATATCATGTATGAATTCAAATACTATTTAATATGATTAGGATATTTAAATACTTTCAATCATATTAAGCAATTATTCCCCGTTTGACATGCACTAGTTTGAACTTAGACTTGTTTGATCCTTGGGCCTAATGAACTACTCACAGAGCTTAGAAAGCTCCCCTAACATCATGAACCATCTCATGCCATCTATTCTTTGACAAACACCAATCTAAACTTTGTGATTCTCTAACCTTTGGACCTATGTACCTATATGACTCACAATCCTTTTTTTGCTCAAGTAAGAAGATTTAAAACATTGTCAAAATACATGACTTGGTTTGATCAAGTCATCACGTCAATATTCTTGAATTCAAAATTGTAGCAGACATATTTATACTTCTATCACGATTGAAGTATCTTCACATATGTTCCCCATTACATTATGCACATCTTCTCCTATGTATTCAAGCTAACTGAGTTAGCTCCCCCTTAGCCAAACACTTCTTACATAATATCAAATTAAAAATAACATATATTTGTACTTATTTGCATTTTGGTCATTACCTATAACACACACACACACTTACTTCCACACATGAAAGATGTCTTCTAAGAAGCATAGGTAGAGACACCCACTTTCCATAGAGGGATAAAATATCCCAAAACTTAGGAGACTCTCATATCTCCATGCTCTTGCTTGACTAACAGTCTTTCCTCATCTTTAGATTGTCTTTGAATGAGTTCTCAACTTTATTCTTTTCTTTTATCTCAGAATCATGCTTGATTTCCTTGTCTATTTGGGTATATAAGGCTTATTAATTGATACTTGAAATTGTTCCCTATTTTGACATGGAAAATAATCCACTTTGAGTCTATTTTTAATTTACCTATTTAGGCCTCCATTCATTCTGACTCCTTCTCTTCATCATAGGATTGATAATGTTTGAAGTAGAATAATGATTATTGTTACAGAACCTTGATATGTGTCCTATCTCATGACATTTCAAACAAATGAGGTTTCTCAAATTGTATATACCTTATGTTTAAGATATATGATTATTCCTTTGAGTTTCATTAATTTTGGCATGCACTTGATCATTTTGTCTCCTTATGAAGATATTACAAAACTTTACAATATGACCAAACCCTTGACACTTGTAGCAGAAGATGTGATTCTTTCTTTGTGAACCTATTGATTGTCTTGAGTGATGATATTTTTCATTTTTTCCATTTTATTTCTCATAATTCCATGAAAATTCATTCCTTGAGGATATTGTACAATATTTTTACCTATGCCCAAACTGATTGCAAGAGTAAAAATGACCATTGAAATTCGCATACCTCATAGCATTTGGTTGTCTAATCTAATTTTTATTCATTATATCAATGCCTTCATTCCTTAATTGATGATTGATCTTAAAAGTCTAATTTCCCTATTAATATCATCTTTTATCTTGTATTGAGTTACATGATTTTATTCTTCTTTGTATCCAAGACCAGTTCTATCACTTGCATTCTTTTGACTACTAAAAATATTGTCAAGATCATTTGATCTCTTTTCAAACTTCATAAATGACTTCACCTTACAAGATATCTTATCTAACTCAGCTTTCAATGACTCATTTTAAATCAAATACATTGAATACTCATCTTCTTTATTTTTCAATATTGTAGATAAGATTTCCAATTGACAATTGAGATGTTTGACTATATGTTTATGGTCCTTGGTGTCTTCATTTATTCTTTCCTCAAACACACTAAATTGTTCTTCATAGTCCTTGATTTGTGACATCATATTTTTGTTATTTTTCTTCTCAATCTTTAGATCTTTAATATCATTCATCAATTCATCCGTATTATCTAAGTCATCAGCTATATCTTTTCTTATAGCTTGATTTAGTGTCATCTGCAAAGACTCTATCTCTAATTCATACATGATACACTCTTCATCCTTACTCTTTAGTTATTTATTAAGAGTAAAAACTTGATTTTAAAGCTATGGTGTGATTTCATCATGCTCTTTAAATTCATTACTCATCCTAATTTCAAAAAGTATAATTTCATCCTTATTGGATTTTATCAATGAATATTGTTTATTGTTCTTTCTTTGTAGTAACTTTATTTATTCCACTGTATCTGGATATTTATCTTCAAGAGTGAATTTCTCATCTTCTTACTATAAGCTATCTTTGTCAAGTAAATCTCTCCTTAAGGAAAATTTACCTTCATCATCATTTAAAGCCATGAACAATGTCTCCATGTCATACTTATGAAAATAATCATCACTATTAGATGTGTTTACTTATTCTGCTATAGACTAGTTACTATCTCCTTCATGGTAAATGATCTTAATAGCTTTGTATGATTCCTTATTTCCATTTTTATTATTGAAGAAATTTATATAATTTATAAGACCCTCAAATTTCTTTTGTTCATCCTTGTGAAATTCTTTATTAACTTCGTTGTGTTTAGATTTATCTCTACCTCGACATCTAGCTACAAAATGACCAACTTTACTACATGAAAAATGTTTGAAAGGAAGTTTTCCTTCATACTTACCTAATCCTACATTAAATTTTCTTGAAATCATGGATTCAAGTTGATCTTCATTAAGATCAAAATATTCAAGACTTAATTTGTTCTAATTTGCTTTTGTCTCCTTGATCACCTTGAAGGATGCTTCCTTCTTAGGAGGTATGTATTCATCAACTCTCATCTCATAGGAAGTAAAGATGCCATGTAGTTTGTCCATCTTCAACTTAGTGAGATCATGAATTTTTTCTATAGTAGAGACTTTTGAATCAAACTTAAGTGTAAGTGTCCTCAACACTTTATGTACTATATTAGCTTCATCAATCTCCTCTCCAAGACCTCTGATCATATTTACTACCTCAGCAACCTTTATAATATAGGATGCCATAGTATCTTCTTCCTTTATTTTGTGACCCTCAAATTACCTTTGCTAGGACAATAACTTATCCAATTTTACCTTAGAGTCTCCTTCATAGATAGTCTATAATTTGACCAAAGTTTCCTTGGTAGACTCTTGCAATGGATCACTTTGGTCAACTCAACCTTAGATAGACCATAAATGATAGCATTCATAGCTTTAGAATTATTCTCACTCATCTTCTTATCAATAGCACTAGTTGGAGGAGTAGTTGGTGTAGTGTAACCATCCATGATAGATTTCCATATATCAAACCCTAGAGACATAATATATGTCCTCATCCTTGTACTCTAGAAAGCATAATTCTACCCATTAAATAATGATGTTTGATTTTTAGATAAACCTTGCATCTGTTGACTTTTCATAATGTACCTTAGATCACCTTCAATTGGCTAAACTCAAAATGAAGGTACAACACTGATACAAATTATTTGAGGTACAATCACTAAGAGGGGGATGAATTAGTGATGCAAGATATTTCAAAATTCAATTGAAATCCATTCAATCTCTTAATCAATGACCACAAGCATTCATAAAGAATACAAGATGTTCATAATAATGAATAAGCAATATCACACACATAACACAAGATCTACATGGGAAACCTATTGGTTCTCAATTGTACACCTCTCATAATAAACCTTGCACACTTGAAGAAAATGGAAAGTAAAGATGGAAAACTAACTAGAATGTCATTGTAGTTGGAGAGGGGTTAAACATCAAGAAAGAACTGAGTGGAGAAAATGAATATGGGGCACCTAAAAAGGGCATGGTTAACTCCCCACTACTTTTGTCTCTACCTACACCAAGCTGAGAGGACTTAAGGGATAGCTTGATCACATGGAGAGATTTAAAACTTTAATCTCTAGGGGGATTATTGGCACAAGGGAATACAAATCTGACTAAAACATAACCAAACTTGCTCACTCCACCCAGGAAGGGTTGTCACACAAAATGAGAAAATGTTGACATAAGCTATTGAAGATAGATATGAATGTGATTGAAACTTTCATTATTAAAGATGTTCAACAACACATGATCTTTAACATACACTATGCAAACACATGCTAAGTATAAAATGTTTATGCATCTATAAGAAAATTACACTTTAAATATGTGAAGGGCATGTTATATGCAGGGTAAGATAGGGTAGGATAAGATTTATAAATTAATGGAAAATAAAGTGGAGGGTTAACTAATGAGCACAAAGAAGTTCACTAGACTATTAAATCATCTTCACCAATAAATGTATTGTAGATATGAAACAAATGAAATTGAAACCATGCACAAATGATATCCTTTAATAACCTCTTCCCACTGAATCCATGAGCCCAAGAATACTCTTAAAGGATTTTATAACTTAGATGTAATCTCTAAATGATGACCATAAAGATGAATACACCAGATAACCAATCTATTAAACATGTAAAATAAAGCATTGTATTTCAACAAGGAGAGAATGGAGACCATGAACAGATTTCATTTTTCAATTGAGTGTCAACTAAATACAATGTGTTATAACATCATAACAAACTAACACTATGTAAGAAAATCCTTTGGCAAGGGAGACATGTATAATGATCTCAAATCTTACCAATGATGTTACATTAGAAATCAATTTGGCACTAAGAATATTAAACAGTGATAACTCTTCAAGGCTATAACTCTCGACTCAAAAATTTAACTAAACATATACAATTGAGCTAAGCCTCGCATATTCCTAAAGATTCTCTAGCTTAAAAATTCTTTCATGGGCCTAGAGTCTATTAGACCTTGTAACAAACATGATTCCTTGAATTATGATCATGCTCCTATGATGATGGCAAGCTTGATCCTCCACTACAGCAAAATATTTTTGGTTATCTACATGGAGGAAGATCTCACAAGGGGAAAAATAAACCTTTGTCTTCTTACATGAAAAACAAAAACATCACTTTATTATATGATTACACAAAAACTAACTGAAAGGGATGTGCCACTAATGGGATAAATACAATAGTTTCTGAGTGGGAAATGAGAAGAAAAAAGAAGGGAGGGAAGATAAAAAGGATTGGTGCCATCTCAAAAAAAATTGAAATATCCAATTATACCCCAGAATTGATCTAGACAATGGAATATTTTTCCAACTTATTTTTATACTTTGTATAACATTCCAGCCTAGGGTCAATATTTTATTAGTCTGGGCCTAATTGATATTCAAATTTGACATGGTATTTCACAAAATAGGTGTCAATATTTTAGAACATGGCATGATTTCATCTAATGAACTTCTTAAGCTAGTCACAATATTTATCAAGTGACAATAACTAATTTATTATGTCGACATCAAAGGACCCTTCTGGTACATCAATGAGGCTTTTTAGGGTAGTGCATATTGCCTCTTCCTTCAAGTCATTTTCACCATCAATTCTTACCATCTTCCTTAGAATGCCATCTATCTCTTTTGTTGTAGTCTTGAGAGACCAATCTTCTTCTTTAAGATTGAATATGTCATCCTTAAGCATCACCAATTGATGCTTGATTGCCAAATGATACTCTTTGGGCTTATTATGATCACTGGGAGCAATGATCATTTCTATTATCAAAGTATCTAAGCCCACTTTACAAATTTCATCCACTTTTTTCTAGATCTTTTCCCAACTCTTGACATTCATCTCATAGAGGAACAACTAGGCATCCAATCTCTCTTATTTAGCACTATAATGTTTAGTCATTTCAATGCCGAGTGCATTATTTTTTCAAACCTAGCATGTAAATCCTTTTGCCATTCTTTTGTTTCCTATCCTCTAGTATTCAAATTATCAATCTAGCTAGAGTCAAATCATGAAAATGAGAGATGGAGAGAACCCAGAGTAATACTAGAAGTTGGAGTTACTACCTTAGGCTCACTTAGTAACTTTTGTAAGTATTGGATCATAGCCTAGATTTCTACCTTAAACTCCTCTATGGTGGCTTTATCTTTGTCCATTTTATGAGCCACCATGTTTGCCAAAACTAGTGAAGTATGTTTTATCTCATTCCTTGATGGCTTCCCCAGTTTGTAGCTGTAAATAATGTAACTCTCAAGGGGAGCATATTTTTGTAGAGAATCTTATGGAGGAATGGATATTTATATATTATTTTCTCCCATAGTAGTGAATGTAGTTTCAGAGTGTGTCTTAGCCTTCTTGGGGGGCTTGGCCTTATATGCCTGAGCAATCTTTACCACATTGATCTCCCCAATTTTTATCATGATTTCATTTTTCTATTTGACCTATTCTTCAACCTAAATAAGGGGTTTGGTCTAAATTCCCATTGACATGTTGGACATTGATGCAAACATTAATAAATTGAAAGGTGGTGTCATTAGAGTACCTAGTGTAAGAAATGACATAGGAATGGGCTACAAACTCAACACAAACTACTCAGTATCTTCTTCACTCTTCAATTACTTTCCACCTTATTAAATTCTCTAGCTTCTGCTTCAGGGTTTGGCTCAATTTGCTCCAACGCTCAAAAATTTAGTTTGAATTAGTGAGACTCCTCAAGAAATTTTTCAATGGAACTCACTTGTATTACAAGATAACTAAAAGGTTCCACAACCACTTCACCTTCTTTATTTACCAGATTTTTAGGTGGAGATGAGGCTATGGTGGTTTCCTTGCTGCCTTTAGGTAATTATCCACTAATAATGGCCTTCAAACCTTTATTTTAGGCTAGATCATGAACCTTGATGTGAGGAAGGATACCTTGAGGTACTTTAATTAAAAATATATT
This sequence comes from Torreya grandis, assembly GCA_037957365.1. Classification (NCBI taxonomy): domain Eukaryota; kingdom Viridiplantae; phylum Streptophyta; class Pinopsida; order Cupressales; family Taxaceae; genus Torreya; species Torreya grandis. The sequence goes on from JARHVA010002077.1 coordinate 140,302, forward strand.
ACCTGAAGTACCCTCCTAAACATATTTATTGGATTAGTCTATCTCTTTATTTATCTTTTTATGGGTGGGGGTACCAATTTGTAGATTTTATACCCCACCTTCATCTATACTTGCCTTCTCCTCTAGTGCTAGACTTCACACCTTTAGAGGGGAAGGGGCAGCTAGTGATACCTCTACATCTGCTTATGGGTTGTATTTCTCAACCAGCATTTTACTACCAGTGGTGACTTGAATATCTTGTTCTTGCTCCACCCCATATTTCTCATCATATTTATTTGTATCTTATTTTTTAACTTTATCTTACACCTCAACTTCACCTTAATTATCTTGGCTTGGTGGTTGGGTGATGACATTTTCAATGAATGTCTCTATATTTGATGAGATAGTCTCATCTCCCTGAGGGGTCTAAACTTGAGTGGTTGCTTCAACACCAATGTATATAATGTGTTTTCCCCCCAAAATATCACTCATTTTTTGGACAACATTTGAACTATTTTGGTCCAATAGACCAGAATCCTCTCTCCCCTTCTCAAAAATTGTTTTAGGCATTCAAATTCTCCATTTTTCAAAAAATTTCTAGTTTTTATGGACTCTGCAATCTTAAAAATATTGACTCCACAAGCTATTTTCTATGGACTCTGCAAGTTAGTTTCTATGGACTCTGCAAGAGAGAAATAGGTTCAACACTCAACCATTTTTTTTCTTTTCTATCATGAAGAAGCTATGAAAACTGCCAAGTGTTATCTACCGAGACACATTATGATTTGTTTCTCAAAGCAATAGAACTTGCCACATGTCCCTTGTAAGATAAATGGAATGTGCCAAGTGTCAACATCTACATGAATCCAAATGAGTCCCAAGTGTTTGTACAATGTTTCTAAAGCTTAGCGAAAGCTGCCACATGTCATCTTCTGTGGGACTCTCAAAAGACATCCAAAGCCTCTATAAGTTAAGCAGATGCTAACACGTGTCCTCAACTATTTCATAGTGTATGATGTCATGTGTTACCTATTGAGATCGATAGAAAATTGACTAAGGCAAAGCCAAAGGAAAAAGTACCCTTGCAGAGGGCAAAGAACCAAGTTGAGTGCCCTTGCAGAGGGTAGTGAGAAAAGGTGGACATAGGGAATTCCTTCAAAAAAGTTCCCATGGCAAAATGGTTAAGGCAAAAATCCTTCAAAATTTTTGTCCAAAGGAATTCACCCAGAAAGAAAGCCCGACAAAAAGCCTGACAAAAAGTAGAGGCAAAGTGAAGGAAGATTTCCTTCGGACAAATTATCTAAAAGAATTCCTTCCACCAAAAAAAGAAAACCTATCGAGGAAATAAAAGCCTAAAGGCCACCCAAAAGATCCCAAGGGTAGGTACCCTTGCGAGAGGCTCTCACCAGGGAAAGTGGACTATTTCTCAACACCTTAAAGGGTAAGTTACCTCCAAGAAAGATCAAACCTCAAGTTGCCATAGAACATGCCACGTGTCCCTCATAAAGTTGTAGTGGAAGCCACCACATGTCCCTCATAAAATTATAGTGGAAGCTGCCACGTGTCCCTCATAAAGTTGTAGTGGAAGATGCCATGTGTCCCTCATAAAGTTGCAGTGGAAGCTGCCAAGTGTCATCTACTGGGACATAGTTACTAGTAAGTTTCAAAGTAGCATAATGTGCTACATATCTCATCAAAACTCAGTGGAAGCTGACAAGTGTCAATATCCATAGCTTCTTCCTTTTATTTTGTAAAGACTATGGTGGGTCCCAGGTAAGTTGCTAAGGTCAAACAAAATGTGACAAGTGTCATTGTTTGCATGAATCCAAATGAGTCCTGAATGTTTCCATAGTGTCTCTAAGAGATCGACAGAAGCCACCACGTGTCATATTTTGTAGGACTCTCAAAAGGTATCTAAAAAGTAGTGGAAGTTGTCATGTGTCCTTTGTAAATCCCAGTAGAAGCTACCAAGTGTCACTTGCTGAAATCAGTGGAAGGTAGCCTCAAGCAAAGAAAGAGGGAGTGACAGATGGTTTTAAAGGAAGGTTCAAAGGTTCAATCGATAGGTCTAAGTGATTAGTTTAAAGGAGTGCCCCAAATCCCACAGGCCAAAGTACCCTTGCAGAGGGTAGGTGATGAGAAAAATGGACCTTTCTTGAAGCCTGAAAGATGAACCAATAAACTAATTGAACCTTGAACCAAATGGTTCAATGGTTCAAAGGAAGTGCCAGATAAAGGGATGGTTCAAGAAATGAACCAAGAAAGTGATTGAACCAGGGAAGTGATTGAACCATTGACATCCCTATGGATGTCAAATTTAATATAATGAAATATCTGTTGATTTTCAAATATGGCATAGATCTTGTGAACAAATTTAGTGATTGGCTAAAGAGATAGCCCAAGAGCTCAAATCACATAGATAAGGACGAAATACAGCAAGGAAAGGGGGAATGATGGAGAAAGATAAAAAATATCCATGCATAAGATATGTTTCTAGAAGGTAAAGTAGCCCACCAGGTGGACATTGGAAGAGTGTGAACATTCAATAGTGTGGCCCATTTTTTTGCATTGAGTAAAGCAAATAGCTACACACACATTAGGAAACACATCAAGCAACCTACATTAAAGACTAATGCTTGATTCCAGCATAGCCCATGGATAGAATTTAAAATGCATTCAAGGCATTGAATGCATCATAACACATTTTTGTGAAATAAAGCACCCAAGTCTTTCTTGGAGTACTATATATTGGACTCTCTTATTGATTTAAGGAGATATCTTTTCTATTATCAAAAGTAAAAACTCTACCCAAATTGAAAGGCATTACTGATACTTTGAGCTCAGATTGTTGCTCATATTTTGTTATTTGAATAAGAAGACAAGTGACTTTTCAAACTTTGTGTTGGAATAGCTTGGTTTTTGGGGAAATTGTTCTTATGTCTATTTCCTTAATACATTTTCTATCCATTTAATTGAATAAGTAGAATTAGTGAAAATAATCAAGAAGGTGTCCTGAAGCTAGCTATGGAGAGACTTTGTGCCCCCATAATTGCCTTTAGTGTGTTTTCTTTCTATTCCATGTGTAAAAGATCTTGGGATGAATTTGTGCCCTCATTATCCTTCGTATTCTATTTCTGTGTAAAGGACTTTGGGATGACTTTGTGCCCTCATTGTCCTTCATATTTCACTCTTTGGTAGTTGAGGTGGAGACTTTGTGCTAAATTTCATCTTGCTATGTTACTACGCCCTGTTACAGTTACTTGTCACCACCCAAAAGGTTCCTTTTGTCTACTGAACAACACTTCTAAAAGAAGAGGAGTGTCTTCTATCATTTCATTAGGATTTCTCTTTTGATTTATGAACATCATCTCTGAAAAAGAGAGATTGATGGTTTATCCTACCCCTACGTGTTATTTTCTACTTATATATATATATAGTATATAGCTCCTACATATTTACAGGGAAACTCCCCTTGATGAGAGGAGAGATTTGTCTCCTTTTGATGTAGTAAATATGCACATCTGGCCGACCAATTTCCCTATGCCATGGTTAAAGAGACCTATTTTGCTCATCAGTTAGCTGATTGACAAAATATTCACCCAACACAATGTATTCAAAGGAAAGAAGATCACCTAAGTCCATAGTCTCTTCCTCATCACCCTTACCTTTTAATCTCAAGGTACCCTCTTCCATAAATGAAGTAACCATTAGGACCCTTATTGGGGTCTAGGGTCTTTCCCTTAGAGTTCTCTACCTATTTATTACTTGTGGGGGAGTGAATTCTCATTAATTATTCATCACCTCCATAATGGTCCTATATTACTCTAAGTCTTCTTATCCCTCACTCATATCCCTCACCCTTTGAGCATATGAGGCTTGGTCCTCTTTTCTTTTTAAGGGAGCCTCCTTATAAGGTAGGTCCTTAAATGAAACCTCCTTCCTTTTCTTAGGACTCCTAGATAGAGGCATCAAAAACTTCTTGACTCTTTTTGTCTTAGGCTACTTTGCCTCTTCTTCACCTCCTCTCTTCCTTGTGTAAGTCTTTAGAGGAAAGATAATGGATGGTTATTATGTTGGTGAAGCCATGGGTGGATCAAGTGGAATAATAGCTAGAATGACCATTAAAATAACTGATATAGTTCGCGTTATTTCTATTTCAATGGATATTTGAGTGGCATTGGCCAATTTAACCTCCCTAGTAGCAATCTTGTCCCAGTTCTCAACCAGACTTATTGGTTTTGAAAAATCTAGTCTCTCCTTGGATTGTGATCTAGATATAGACTCCACATCAATTAGCTTGGTGAAATAAATATCACTAACCTTGCTATTTTTTGTGCCCTTTGCTAATCATGGTGGAGCCAAGGAATAACCATTATATACTAGGGGGAAACCTTTCAACTCCCATAATTTCCTGAGTTCTTAGAGGGTAGGGGTGTCATAAATACTCAAATTGACCCCATGTTCCTTCAACAACCTAAAGGTTCTTATCATGATTACAAAGGCCCTTCATGGAATGGAATCAGTCTCCTTAGTCGTAAAGCCCACTTGTGAGATGGTTTGGGATTCAATATTGGACTAATTATACATTATAAACAATGTCTTTTTATCCTCCTCCATGTCCTTGTGGATGGGAACAATATTGTAGTCAATGACTTCTTACATTGTTAGCCTCATATAATCCAATTTTCTAATGTCCTCTTTGGTGGTGTAGTTGGACCAGATATCTTCATAATGTGATTGGTGTAGAATCACATTAGTTGATATGTTCATCAACCATCTGATATCATATTTGGGCCTAGGTGGCATTTTTTCAATCACATACTGGGCCATTTTTTGCTCCAATCCCTTGGCCTTAGTAACTGAAGGGTATGAATAGTATCCAATTTGAATGAAAAAATTGAAGGGATTGTTCACCTTCTTTGTTATTATCATATCATGTGGGGGAACCATCTATCAACTCAACTCTATCACTACTAGTCAATCATCTAGCTACCTTAGCAACTTGTACAGAGACATCAAGTAGCCACTCACCTTGATCTAAGTTAATGTTTGAAATTGAATATATGAGGTGCCATATTTATAAATTATATTTTTGGCACCCTTGGACATCTTGTTGAGGCTTTTTAGAGGATAGAATACACTCATCATAACATTGAATAAACAATCATGAACTCTACAAAAGTTTCCATTGGAGCCATCTAGAGTTTTTCTAGATACATTTCATATAGTCTCATTGTGTTGGGGTTCCTCAAGAGCCCCCAGAATGTCTTATTATGCACCAAGATATACTTTATGTAGGAGGACATATATAATATACCTACGAAATCTTCTTTTGATATAATTGTGCCATGTAGCTACATCATCTACTTGTGTATATTATCACTCAAGATGGTGGCCCAATCTAACTTCTTATGCCACTCCAACATGTAGATTAAGACTATCAACATCCATGGCTCAAACTTGTCTACAATGGGCATCCCAAAAATTATGACAGTCATGGTGATCATCTATCAAAGTAATTTACTAAATTCTACCAATTTTAGGTTCTTAGACATTCTAGACACCTTTTTCATCTACTTGACCAGCTAATAGGAGTTAAAAATGTCCCATATCATCTTATCATTTTTATCTACATACTCATATCATTCTTCTAAGGAGAGTGTAATACTTTTAGGTTGAGGAGGAATCCCAAGCATGGTGTTGAGGGTGAAAGGAGTGAATAAGGAGATAACTAATTGGCTCTCATCAACTATAGTTTAGGTATCTAGTTTATATACCCTAACATATGAAATTATCAGCTCTATGTATAGGGAAACCAAGAGAAATGTTTTCATAGGGGCTATATAGTTCATTCCAATATTTGATATCACTAGTGTAGGTTTTTAATACTACAAAAAATTTAGTAAAGCTATAAAATCTAACCCTTGAACATCTATTTCTCTAATTCCATCTAAAATAAAAATGACATTACTTTTTATAGATGTTGAGGAAGATGCCATTGTTCTCTAGATATCTAGTGTAGTACTTTAGAATCAAACAAATTATTCACCCTACTCACCCTTCAAATACTTTTTAAACTCCCTAAAAGGGCATAATACAAGGAGATCAAATAACACTTACCAATAATCTAGAGGGATGTATGCAATTGAAACAAACAATCCCTGAAGAATTCACTGTGGTCACTTGTTAAGTAGATAACTTTCACGTTACACCTAGCTAGGACACACAAATGGCTCAAAGGTATGAATATAATATCTAAATGTAAAAGGTAAAAGTGAATGAAGGTAAATGCCTTAGTTATAATAGTTTGCATTTCAAATTAGGGTTACCATTAATGCTTTGAAACATAATGGCTATTTACCAACTACTCTCTTTAATCACTTGAGCTTATTTTGATAATAGGAAGGAGAAGGTACAAGTATTTCCTTCCTATAGATAAATTATCCTTGAAGCATGTGGACCCATATAAGAAAAAATTACATTATGGTACTTTTTGTGACTTTAATAACTTTTACACTTTTTCACTCATTATTTCATTTGGTGTAGTAGTAAAATATGCCCCAAACTCCTCATGGGATGCAATAATACCATGTGTCATAATTTAACTTTACAAATCTAGGTGTTCGGGCCTTCAGGGACCTTTTGAACCTTGTCCACTAAGAGCTAATTTAGGCAATATTTAAAAAGGCCCCAAAACCTAAAAGGCCTCAAGGAGATACCATGTGTCATCATTTAACTTTACAAAGCTAAGTTTTTAGGCCTTCAAGGAAATTTTGAACCTTGCCCACCAAGAGGTAAGTAAAGCAATCTTCAAAAATGGCTCAAAAACTTAAAGAACCTGAGGAGTTGCGATGTGTCCAACTTAGATGATTTTTTGGACTCTCAACCAATTTTTCACCTTTACACCATCCTTATTGATACAGGGAGGGGTGCAAGATCCTCTAAATCCTCAAAAATGCACTCATAACTTGTAAAATGAAATAAACAAGTCATTACGTTATAAACCTGATGAATTTAACTTCAACATTTTCATGGGATAAAGTTTTGGGGGGGCCTTGAGATAATCACATGTTTTTCATTCATCTCATCAGGTGATTCCTCACCTTAATCACCAAAACATGTTGATAGTACAACATAACAATCTCATCTAAGGCCTCACAACCTTTCTCCTTCAAGCATAAGGCAATAATTTAATGTATACAAGGAGACTTAGATATATCTTTGTCTTTAGTGAGTCTTTCTACCATGAAACCTGCTACTTGATAATATAGAATGAACATTAAAACATTAGTAAAACAAAGGTTCATAGGGCTCTCATCAAACTTTGAAAATGAACAAAATAGCCCGAATAAAGTATTGGAATATAATAGGTATATAACCTCCCAAATGTTTTGACACTAAAAAGGTCACAAATCACTTGGTGTAGATTTGGGCTCTAACATCGATTATTGGTCAGGGATGTGTAACCCTAGTGGGTACATAAAGAGCACCAGACCAAATGCCTATCCACTGGGCCATGGAATTAAAGAATTTGCAAGAAAGGCAAGTAAAACACACCATGGGTGAACAAAGATATAATAAGGCATCTGAATACAACCAATAAGGATAAAGAGAAAACACAAACTATAAAAACATAACCCTAAATATGGAAACAAAAACACAAATAGACTATACAACATATACATATTTACATAGGTTAGCATGGAGTTAATCTAAAAAGTTCTTGAGGCACCTACCATCAACTGACAGTTTTAATATTTATCCATCAATATCTTTGAGATTAAATGTATGGTTCCTTATTTTATAATCAATGGTGTAGGGACCCATCCATAGGGAATCAAATTTACCATGTTTTCCCTTATCTTCATGCCTGCTATTACAAAGCAGGACTAGATCTTTGATTTAAAAAGCTCTCAGGGTAACCTTTTTTTATCAAATATCATTTTGATCATCTCCTTGAGCTTTAAATTATTTTCATGAGCTTGTCTATGAGATTCATCAAACTCTACAATTTGGTTAATCCTTTCCTTATAATGGTCTATTTCTTATTCATCCTCAACTTTCTATTTCATGAATTGGTAAGTAGGTAACTATAGGCTAAGGGGTAAATAACTTAAGATCCATAAACAATATTAAATGGGATTCTTCTATTAGACCTTTTAGGATTCAATATGTTATCCTAGACAACAAATTTCAACTGCTCACCCCATTTCCTTTTGTTAGCATCCACAGTCCTAATAATATTCAATAAGTTTTTGTTACTAGACTCAACTTGCCCATTTCTTTGGAGATTGTGATTAGAGGCATATGCTAGATCAATCCCATAATATTCACACAATGTAACTAATTATTTTTCTCTAAATCACATGGAATTATCATATATAATTTTAATCAGGACTCCAAATCAACAAATTACATTATTCAAAAGGAAATCAATGACTACCTAGTGGGTTGATTTTATGGTAGGGATTGCTTCAACCCATTTTTTGAAGTTATTAGTGGCCACTAAGATCCATTTGTGACCAAAACTTGAGGATCTGATATTTCACCCATGAAGTCCAATACCTACTACCTAAAAGGTCACTAAATAGAAACTAGTTGTAGGGGAAGTGATTTAGATGCTTTCATTCTCCTAGCAAATCACTGCCTTTCTTCACATCTCCTTACCATAACAACAACATATTTGAATAGAGTGTGCCACTAATAAATGGCCCTTAGAATTTTGTGTGTAGTGACTTTGTGATTAAAGTGACCACCACACACACCACTATGGAATTCTGTAACTAATTTCTAAATCTCATGTTTCATTAAGCACCTCAAGAGGACACCATATGGGTTCCTCCAAGCTTGATCGTCTTGTAACATAAGATACTTCTCAGATAGTAACTTCAAGGTAATCCTTTGATTTTTTTCTAAATGGGAAGGTAAATTTAGAGTTTTCAAGTAATAGAATACATATTTATACCATGGAGATTGGTTGTAGTTAGATTCCGGGCTATCAATAACCCCTTCTATATTATTCACCTCTACAACCTGGAAGTTGGTCTCAGTCATCAGTTTGGTGAGACCCATGCCTCTTAACAACTTAGTAATTTGTATTTATAGATTATATTCTTGAAGCTTATTTACCCTTTGACATCTTTTTTCAATATTTTCATTCTAAATTAATATGTCCTTCACCATAGTATGAGGAACATAGGCCATGATCTTTGAACTTAGAATGTAAGATCTGAACTATTTGGTAGCCTTTAAGAAAGTAAAGGCTTGTTTATACATTATAGCATATTTTAGCTAAAATCCTTATAATACCTTTCTAAAAAATGTAATTGGCTACTCATGACCTTCATCATTCTTTTGTAGCAGCACTACAACAATAGTATATTTAGATGCAAATGAAGAGATTTGGAAATCTTTTTTATAATCAGAACTGGAAAGCACTAGGGTAGTTTTCAAAGTTGACTTGATGTCTTGAAATTATTTGGTAGCCTTTTCCTCCCACATTATAGTTTGATCATTTTTTAACATTGAAGTAATGGGCACAGTGATCTCTAAAAAATTGGAAACAAACCTTTTAACAAAACTAATTTAGTTGAAGAAAGATTGAATACCTATCTTGGTTTGTGGGATGGATACCTTGTTAAAGGCATCTACCCTTTCTAGATATATCATTATACCTTGCTTAGACACAATGTACCCAACTAGCTTTTCCTTTTATACTCCAAAGTGGTACTTCCTAGGATTGAGGGAGATTACAAACTCCGTACATATGATAGATGTCTTTTCTAAGTGCCCTAAGTGGTCATTCCTTTTCTTACAGGATATTATAACATTATCCTAATACACTACAATGAACTAGTTGATTAAACTAACAAAGATTACATCCATTGCTCTCAAGAAGGTGGCACCTACATTCATTAAGCCAAAATGCATTTGGGCATACACATTGGTGACCCATGGGTAGTTAAAGTAGTCTTAAACCTTTAAAACTCCACTACTACTTGGTTGTAGTTAAAAAATCCATCTAGGCTTGACAATAACTCAAACCTAATAACATATTGAAGCATGTTGTCCATATTAGACAATGGATAATTATCCTTTAGTGAAGCCTTCTTCAAATTTAAAAAATGAACATAGAACTAGATGTCTCTATTTTCTTCCTTATAGGGAATAGATTGGCCATAGACAATGAATACCTGATGGGTTGAATGATCCCATCCTTAAATTCTTCAATTCTTCTTGCATCTTGGTGGCCAAGATGGGATTGATAGGCTGTTACTTTTGGCAAAATGGTTTCATACCAGGATTAAGGGGGCTAATATGCTAGAACAAGTCCTCCCTATAGGCTTTTAGCTCCAAATATGACCATCTTAAACAATCTTGGTATTTAATTAAAAGCCTAATAAATACTTCCTTCTCTTTCTTGCTTAGGTGAGTGTTGAGCTATATTTTATTTGGATTATCCTTAGTCTCAATGTTAATCTCAATTACATATTTTGATATAGAAATATTTTTAGATTTTACTCTATCAGCTCCATCATATTATGCTTCAAGATTAACCAATCCTCTAGGGATAGAATTAGTCTTTAACTAGATAACTTCTTTTCCATTTAAGGTTTTTTTTCCATCACAAACCTACACCATGGATTCCAAACATATAATGGTTCCTTCAAACTCATCTATACAACACAAAAACCTTTTTATTTGATCATCATCATCAAAGACTTGCCAATGATCAATGTTATTCAAGACATAAGGCCTTACTAGCACATCCACCTCATATTCACAAGATGGATTTCTATGTTCAAATTTAAACTCTGCAACCCTCTTTGCAAGCATATATACCACTTGATTAAAATATTAGAATGATATTTGACGTTGAAAGAATCAAACCATTCCAAGAAGTCCTATACAACATTTTGGTACTACTTCAATCTATTTTATCTCATGGTGTAAATAGTTTGGTACTTACCACTAATTCTAAATCACCCTTTACCAATAAAATTTTATGTCTATATTCATGAGTGATCCAAAGACCAATCAGGAGTGCTTCATATTATGTAATATTATTTATTCACTCAAAGGATAAATGGAAGGAGTATTTGTAAGCTTAGCCATTAGGGGCATATAAGATAACCCTTGATCCATTTCCAGTGTTTGAACATGATCCATCAAAATGCATGGTCTAGATGGATTTTTCATGTATAACACCAAATTTAGGAAGTCATTATTTGTACTCAACACTCCACATAATTTTGTTGATGTTTATATCAACATATAACACTTCATTCAACTGATATTTAGGATCTTCTAAGACATGAAGCATTTGTGGATCCTGATTCAAGAGAACCATCTTCCCATCTAAAGGTATAGTGGCATAGGAAGAATCCATCTAAAAACTACCCCTAATAATAGAATCCCATTTTCTAGATAACAATATACCCCACTTCAATGGATAGTCTACAATAACAACACCCATGCTCAAGAATTTACTAGGGTACTATATGAACTATACCACTAGTCCTTTAACCACACCAATAATAGGTACTTATCTAGAATCCATGGTGAGGCATCATCCATATGCAAATATTAATCTTATACAAAATTTATTCAACATAGCTGGTGGCATAATGTTATCAGACACACCAAAGTCAAACATGTAGTTACAGACAATTAAACCATTAATCAGGAGGATGGTATAGAATGGGTCAACATCCATATAAATTTCTACCAATGTTGTTCCCTAATACACCTCCAAGTTATGTTTATGGGATTTTGAGGTATTCCCACTTTCCACAAATGAAGTGGGAGAAGGCCCAACTTCAACAATCTCATTGGTAGTAACTTTCCTAGTGAATCCCAAATACTCAAAAGCTCTTCTAATATGCTCTAGAATTCTAAGAAATTACACAAAGGGTACTATGACCTTAGTTGACTAAAAACATGGGCCATGTCATCTACACTATATTTAGGCAAAGGAGTGTTAGTAGGTAGACTAGTGACACTTTCATTTAGGATATACCCCTCAATGGTTAGGGGAATAGAAGTAAGAGAACCAGTATTTTTAACTTCACCTTTCAAGAGAGGATTCTTAGGTTCATCCTTTTTAGGAATAGTAGACAATAGGGGATTTCTATTCTTGGCTTGGGTACCTTTGACTTAGAATTATAAGGTGTAGAACCAAGCTTGGTCAAATTTTAGAGCTCTTTTATCCCTTTGGTCTCTTTCTCTTTTATCTCTACTTTAGAACAAACAGAGTCTTTATCTTTTGGTGGACTATTTTGATCTTTACTTCTCAAATTGTACCCATCTTGGAAATTATAGCATGGATCATCAATTTACAGTCCTCAACTGATAGAGGTGAATCTCCATACTTCCATTTCATCATTGATCTCAGAAACTCGAAGTCATGAACAAATAAAGCATATTCATACATCATATTTACTTCATAGATGAAATATAGGGTTAGGAATCTTACCTCTTTACATGTTCTCTAGAGGCTTAAGTAGTAGTACTACTCATTAGCTCTATATATGGAGAGGCAACCATCACATCTAGTTCACTAATTTGGAAAATAAAACATTCATAGGTTGGAGTGTTGTCATAATTGGGAAGAGTTAAAGCACTCACAACTTCCTTTTGGAAGGTGTAACTTTCCATCTCTTGGAATTCAACAATATAGATGTCATCTTTAGTAGATGTAGATTCAAAACCTTATACACCTTGACCATCACTATTGGTTGTACAACATGCAAGATCATGAAGGAAGCACTTGTCACAATAGTCAATATCACAGTTGATTATATCAACCTTTATAGCTCAAGGATTTGATACTTCTCTTCCAATTCCTTAGTTTTAGTTTTTCTCATGCTTGTCATCCCTTGTAATCCCCTTTCCTTTGTCATTATTCATACCATATAAAGTTGATCAACCTTGACCCTCACCCTATGGATTATTTCTTTCTTCTCTCTTGTGATCCCTCCTATCATCATGGTTAGAAGAACCCTGAGATAGCCACTTTTCTGCTCTGGCCAAGTTATAATAAATTTCTTTCACAATAGTCATTAGAGTCTTCATAGTTTCTTCCAAATATACATTCTTATGGTAGGCTTTAGGTTTTTTTGGGTTTATCAATTTGACATTAGTCCTCTTGTTGAAAGGCTTACCCATAACTTTGATGCTAGCCTATATTTGCATAGCCAAATTAAAATCCATCCTCAGATTTATGGGAGTTTTATCTCTAAGATAATAGGTTGCATTTTTTTCAAATGAACCACAATAATTGATCGAAGAAGTAACACCACTAGGTATAATGTCCTCTGATAGCCTTCTTAATACTTTACTAAATCTAGAAGTAAAATCCTTGACACACTCATTAAGATTTTTCTTGAGGTTTTTAAATTTGGTAAACAAGAATATGGGATCAATACTATCACCAAAATGCATCTTAAATACATCAATCATGGATTTTCATGTGTCTATGGACCCATAAATAAGGGATTTGAACCACTCTTAGGACTTTTCTTCAAGTGTGTTTATAAAGAGATTTATGCACACATCTTCTAAATCAATTTCATAGTCCTCAATAACATTTAAGAAATCTTTTAAATGATGTTCCCTAGACACAACATTATTTCCTTAAAATTTAGGCAATATATTTCTAACTTTTATGGGAACTTCATTAAGGAGACTAGGTATACCATAAAAGTTGATAGGTATAAACCTTGGGATCATAAATGGTCTACATCTATTAGCCAGACCTTGATCTTCCTCTTCATTGTCACTACCTACATTAAACCTCCTTCTTCTCATATCATGGTCTCCCATCTTTGAATTTGAAGATGAAGATGAACTGGGGAAAAACTATGAATGAACACTATGAGGAGAACTTGAAGGAGAAGAAATAGAATAACATCCTAATGGCCATGCAAGAGGAGAAAGACTTCTTCATGAAGAAGGAGCTTGACTTGTAAGGAGCTTAGATCTCTTTGAAGTGAATTGATATCCTTTAACTAAAGGGATTTTTGAGAAGAGGGGGTAAATATAATGGGGAACAAACTATTCAGGTCTTACTTGATTACCTAAACTTTGGCCTACAATAGGCTTCGACACTTATTTCCTTTTGGATGTACCTCTTAACTCAAGAACAATCTCTCTAGATGGATATTTCTAAAAGGAAGACCTAATACCCTCTAGATTTGTAGATATAAATAAAAATTCTATGAATATTACATTAAAAATGAACTAATCTTTAAAATTTTGATGTAACAGAGTCACCACTAGAAGTTAAAACTTCTAGACTAGAATAAATAGAACCACTAACAACAATTGATAGAATGAAAGACTTTAAAATACTAAAGATAATTCCCAGGAAACATTGTAAATATTATTTAAATACAAGGGTGAACACCCTAAAAGAGTCATAGTTCTATAAAACTATTAGGTTATTGACACATGAAAGATAGTCGAATTAGTTTAGTAATAGTAGAGAAATTAACAAGGTGAAACACTCATAGCCATCTACAAGAATCACCACCAATATGAGTGATAAGAAATATCCCTAGCAATAGTTACATAAATATGTTGGTTCCCAATTGTACACCTCTCACACTCAGTCTTGCACACTTGAGAAAAATAGAAAGCAAAGATGGAAAACCCACTAGAATGTCATTGTAACTAGGGAGGGGTTAAACATCAAGAAATAATCAAATGGAAAAAATGACTAGGAGGCATCTACAAACGTATGGTTAACTACTTGGTGATTTTGGCTTTGCCTAAACCAAGCTGAGAAGACCTAAGGGATAGCTTATTCACATGGAGAGATTAATAAATTCAATATCCATGGGGATTATTGGCATAAGGGAATACAAATATGACTAAAACATAACCAAACCTACTCACTCCACCTACGAAGGGCTGTCACACAGAATGAGAAAATGTTCTAATTTAGAGACAAGATATTGAAGACATATATAAATGTGATTGAAACATTCATTTTTAAGGATGTTCAACAACACATGATTGAACAAGAGCTTTTAATGTTGATATTTAACACATAAGATGCAAACACATGATAGGTATATAATATTTATGCATATTTAGGCAAATAACACTTTAGATATGTGAAGGGCATGTTATATGTATGGTAAGACAAGGTAGGATAATATATATCAACTAATGGAAAAGAAAGTGAAGGGTTAATGAATGATCACAAAGAAGCTCACTAAACTATAAAATCATCATCACCAATAAATACATTGAAGATTTAAAATAAATGAAATTAAAACCATGCAAAAATGATATCCTTTAAGAACCACTTTCCACTAAATCCATGAGCCCAAGATGACCCTTAAAAAGGCTATCAATACCATATTTCCAAATATCAAAGTAGAAAGTATTTTACAACTTAGATGTAATCTCTAAATGACTACCATAAAGATGAATACACTAGATAATCAATCTACTAAACATGTAAAATAGAGAATTGTATTTCAATAATAGGGAGAAAATGAAGACCTAGAATAGATTTCATTTTTAAATTTAGTGTAAATTGAATATAATTTTTTCTAACAAAATAATAGAATAACACTATTCAATAAATTCCTTTGACAAGGGAGACATGTATAATGCTCTCAAAGCTTGCAAATGATTTTATAACATAAATCAATTTGGTGAAAGAAATATTACATAGTGAGAACTCATTGAGGATATAGCTCTTGAATCAAAAATTTAATTGACCCTTATAAAGGGACAGACTCCATTTACTTATACAATTGAGATAAGCCTAGTATATTCCTAAAGATGCTCTGGCTAGAAAATTGTTTCATGGGCCTAGAGTCTATTATACCTTGTAACAAAAATGATTCTTTAGATTATGTTCATGTTCCTGTGATGATGGAAATCTTAATTATCCACTATGGTAGAATATTTTTAGTTATCTACATGGAGGAAGATCTCTAAAGGGACAAAACAAACCTTTGTCTTCTTGCATAACAAACAAAAATGTCCCTTTCATATATGATTACATAAAAACTAATTTAAAGGGATGTGAAAATAATGGGACAAGTACAATGGTTTCCCAATTGTAAATGAGAATAAATAAGGGAGGGAAGAGAAAAAGGAGTGGTGCCAACTCAAAAAAAAAAAATCTGGTTATGCCCTGGAATCAATCTGGATAATAAAATCTTTTGCCAACTTATTTTTATACTTTATATACCCTTCCAGCATAGGGTTTAGATTTTGTTGGTTTGGGCCTACTTGAGTCTCAAATTTGATGTGGTATTCCTCAGGCCAAGTGGAAATATTTTAAATCATGACCTACTTTTATGTAATGAACTCCTTAAGTTGGTCACAATATTTCTCAAGTGATGCTAACTACTTTATTCTGTTGGCATCAAACAACCCTTATGGTGCATCAATGGAGATTTTTAGGGTAGTGAATATTTTTTCTTCCTTCAATTCACTTCACCATTAGGGCTTCCATATTCCTAATCATGCCATCTATCTCTTTTGTTACAGTCTTGAGAGACTACTCTTATCCTTTAAGATCGAAGATGCCATCTTTGAGCATCGACAATCGAGGCTTAATTTACAATTGATGCTCTATGGGCTTCTTGTGATCACTAAGAGTAATGATCTTGTCTACCATAAAAGTATATGATCTTAGTTTGCAAATTTCATCCACCTTTTGCTATCTTTTCCCAACTCTTGACATTCATCTCATAGAGGAATAGCTGGGCATCATAATCTCTCTTATTTTCAACTATAGTGTTTAGGAATTTCAATCCTATGTCGATTATTTATTCACACCTAACATGTAAATCCTTTTGACATTATTTCATTTCCCATCTTCTAGTCTTCAAATCATCAATCTAGTTGGATTCAAATGATACAAACGAGATATGGAAACAACCTAGAGCAGTATTAGTAGTTAGAGTTACTACCTTAGGCTCACTTAGTAACTTTTTTAAGTACTAGATCATAGTCTAGTTTTCTACCTTCAACTCCTCTATGGTAGCTTTATCTTTATCTGTTCTATGAGCTACCATGTTCACCTAAACTTATGAGCTATATTTAATGTCATTCCTTGATTACTTCCCCAATTTGTAGCTATAGATAGTGTAACTCTCAAGGGGAACATATTTTTTCAAAGCATCTTGTGGAGGAATGGATATCTACATATTCCTTTCTCCCAAAGTAGTGAATGTATTTTAGGAGTGTGTCTTGGCCTTCTTGGGGTTTGGACTTATATACCTAAGTGATCTTTACCATATTGATCTCCCCAATTTTACTCATGATGCCATTTTTTGTTTCACCTATTCTTCAACCTAGAGAAGGGGTCTAGTTTGAATTTCCATTGATGTACTAGACATTGATAGAAGCCTTAAGGCATTAAAATGTGGTGTTGTTATAGTACCTAGTACAGGAAGTGCCATAGGAATGGGTTATAGATTCAACACAAACAACTTAGTTTATTCATCACTCTTTAATTCCTTGCCACCATTATTTGCTCAAGCCTCTCCTTTAGGGTTCGGCTCAATTTACTCCAACACTCCAAAATATGGTATGAATTGGTGAGAATCCTTGAGCAATTTTTAAATCGATCTCCCTTGTACAACAGGACGACTAGAAGGTTGCACAACCACTTCACCTCTTTTATTTACCAGATTTTTAGGTAGAGATGAGGTCGTGGTGGTTTCCTTGCTGCCCTAAGGCAAGTATCCACCAATCATGGCCTCTGAACCTTTATTGTAGGTTGTATCATGAACCCTGATGAGAGGAAGGAGACCTCAAAGTAATTTAATTGAAACAACATTAGCTAAAGTACCCTCCTCAACATCTTTATTAGATTAGACTAGCTCTTTATTTATCTCTATATGGGTAGGGTTACCCATTTATAGGTTTTCTCCCCCACCTTCCTCTGTACTTACCTTCTCCTTTGGTGTTGGACTTGACACTTTTAGAGGGGAAAGGGTAGCTAGTGATACCTCTACAACTACTTATGGGTCATACTGTTCAACCATCATTTCACTGCTAGTGGTGACTTGAATATCCTATTCTCACTCCACCCCATCTTTCTCATCAAATTTATTTATATCTTTAACTTTTTCAACTTTATCTGCACCTCAACTTCACCTTGATTATTTTGGCCTAATGGTTGGGTGATGACATTTTCAATGAATGTCTCTATATTTGATGAGATAATCTCCTCTCCCTGAAGGGCCTAAACTTGAGTAGCTACCTCAACACCAACCTGCACAACATCCTCAAAGGAAAGAGGACCACATGATGCCATAGTTTCTTCCTCATCACCCTTAACTTTTACTCCTGAGATACCCTCTTCTATAAACTGAGACCATTGGGACCTTTACTAAGGTCTGGGGTCTTTTCCTTGGAGTTATATACCTAGTTATTTCTTGTGGAGGAGTGAATGTTCCTTGCTTATTCATCACCTTTACAATGGACCTATGTTCATCTATTTCTTATTCTCCCTCACTCATATCCTTAACCCTTTAAGCATATAATACTTGGTCCTCTTTTATTTTTAAAAGAGATTCCTTAGAAGGCAAATCTTTGAGTGCAACCTCCTTCCTTTTCTTAGGACTCCTAGATGGAGGAATCAAAGACTTCTTGAATATTTTTGCCTTGGGTTACTCTACCTTGTCTTCACCTCCTCTCTTCCTTGTGTAGGTATTCAGAGGAAAGATAATGGTTGGCTATTGTATTGGTGAATCCATAGGTGGAATAAGTGGAATAATAGCTACAAATGGCCATTAGATTGATTGATTCTATTGGGGCTCCTTATATTACAATGGATATTGGGGTGGCACTGGCTAATATAACCTCCCTAGTAATAATATTGTCCTAGTTCTCACCCAAACTTGTTAATTTTAATAAATATAATCCCTCCTTGGACTATGATGTGGATATAAACCATATCAATTGGCTTGGTGAAATCAAAATCACCAACCTTATTCTTTTATTTACCCTTTATCGCTCGTGGTGGAGCCAATGAATCACCATTATAGACTAGGAGGAAAAGTTTCAACTCTCAGACTTGCTTGAGTTCTCGAAGGGTACAGGTGTCATAGGTATTCAAATTGACCCCATATTACTTTAGCCACCTAAAAGTTCTCATGATTGAAAAGGAAATTCATGGAATGGAATCACTCTTCTTAGTAGTGATGTCCACCTATGAGATGGGTTGGGCTTCAATATTGGACTGACTATACACTATAGACAATGTTCTTTTATCATCCTCCATGTCTTTAGGGATGGGAACAATATTATATGTAATGACTTCCTGTATTGTCAGCCTCATATAATCTAATTTTATGGCATCCTCCTCAATGGTGTAGTTAGACTAGATACATTCATAATGTGATTGGTGTAGAATCACATTATTTTCTATGTTCATTAACCATTTGATATCATAGTTATGCCTACGTGGTATTTTGTTAATCACATGCTGGGTCATTTCATGCTCCAAACCATTAAACTTAATAACTAAAAGGCATGAATATTATCTAATATGAACCAAAACTTTGAAGGGATTGTTCACCTTATTTGATGTTATAATCTCATGTGGGGGTACCATCTGCCAGCTCAACTCCATCACTGCCAATCGATCATCTAGCTACCTCGATAGACTATATAAAGACCCTGAGTAGCTACTCACCTTGATGTAAGTGAATGTTTAAAACTAAATATATGAGGCACCATATTTATCAATTTTATCTCTGCCCCCTTGGACATCCTATTGAGGATTCTCAGAGGATTGAAGACACTCATCATAACATTGAATAAATAATTATGAACTTTATAGAAGTTTCCCATGGAGCCATCTAAAGTTAATTTTGGATTAATTTCATATATGCTCATTCTATTGGGGTTCCTCATGAGCCCTTGTAATGTCATGTTATACACTAGGCTATACATTAGGTAAGAGGGCATGTATAATGTACCTATGACCTCTTCCTTTGAAATAATTGCAGCCAAGAACTACATCATCTACATGTGCATAATATCACTTAGGATGGTGGCTAAATCCAACATCTTCTACTAATCCAACACACAGATTAAGACTATGAACACCCATGGCTCAAACTTCTCTATAGTGGGCATCCTAATTCTTTTGGTGGTCATAGAGATCACGTACTGAGGCAATTCATTGAATTCTACTAGTTTTAGGTTCTTAGATGTTCTAAACAACTTTTGCCTCTACTTAACCAGCCAATAAGAGTTAATAATGTCCCATATCATCTTATCAATTTTATCTACATACTCTTGGAATTATTCTAAGGAGAGTGTGATACTTTTAGGCTAGGGAGGAATCCCAAGCATAGTGTTGAGGGCCAAAAGAGTGAATGAGAAGATAATTGATTGGTTCTTGTCAAGTATAGTATAGGTATCTAGTTGATATACCTTAACACATGAAATTATCAGCTTTGGACATGGGGAAGCTAAGGGAAATGATGCTATAAGGGCTATATAATTCATGCCAAAATTTGATATCACTGGTAGAGGGTTTGGCTACTACAAAACATTTAGTAAAGCCAAAAAATCCAACCCTTCAACATATGTATCTTTAATTCCATCTAAAATAGAAATGACATTACTTTTTATAGATGTTGAAGAAGATGCCATTGTTCCCTAGCTATCTAGTGCAGTACTTTAGATTGAAGCAAATTATTCACCGTACTCACCCTCAAAATACCTTTCAAACTCCCTCAAAGGTTACAATGCAAGGATCTTGAAGAACACTTATTGATAATTTGAAGGGTTATATGTAATTGGAACTAAAAATCCTTGAAGAATTCATCATGGTCACTTGCTAGGAAGACAACTTTCACACTGCACATAGCTAGGGCACACAAATGGCTCAAAGGCATGAATAAAAGCTCTGAATGTAAAAGGTAAAAGTAAATGAAGGAAAATGCCTTATTTATAATGCATTGCATTTCAAATTAGGGTTGCTATTAATGCTTTAAAACATAATGAATATTTACCAACTACCCTTTTTGATCACTTGAGCTTCTTTCGATAATAATAAGGAGAAGGTGTAAGTATTTCATTCATACATAACAATATTCCTTACAACACATGGACCCATATAAGTAAAAATTACATTATGGTACCTTTTTAAGCCTTTGGGGACTTTTGATCTTTTTCACTCATTATTTCCTTTGGTATAATAGTACAATATGTCTCAAGCTCCTCATGTCATGTAAGAATGCCACGTGTCATCATTTAAATTTGGGAATTTAGGCCTTCGGGGACCTTTTAAACCATGTTCACCAAGATGTAAGTGAGGAAATATTCAAAAAGGGATCAAAACCTAAAATACCCCAAGGAGATACCATGTGCCATCATTTAACTTTACAAATCTAGGTGTTTAGGCTTTCAAGGACATTTTGAACCTTTCCCACCAAGAGGTAAGTGAGGCAATCTTCAAAAAGGGTCTAAAACCTAAAAGACCCTGAGGAGCTACCACCTATCTAACTTTGATTCTTGCTTGGAATCTCAGCTAATTTTTCACCTTTTCACCATCCTTCTTGATATGGGGAGCTGTGTGGGATCCTCTTGATCCCCAAAAATTCACTCATAACTTGTAAAAGGAAATTAACAAGTCATTACCTTATAAACTTAACAAATATGACTTCAACATTTTGATGGGATAAAGTTTTAGGGGCCCCTTGAGATAACCACATGTTTTTCATTTGGTGATTTCTCACCTTAATCACCAAAACACATTTAAGGTGTGACACGATAATCTCATCTAGGGCCCTTTAACTTTTCTCCTTCGAGTATATGGTAGAAATTAAATGTATGCAAGGATACTTAGATATATCTCCATCTTTACTAAATATTTTTACCATGAAACCTACTAATTGAAAATATAGAATGAACATTAAAAAATTAGTAAAACATAGGTTCATAGGGCTCTTATAAAACTTGGAAAATGAATAAAATAACCTAAATAAAGTATTAGAACATAATGGGTATACAAACTCCCAAATATTTTGACACTAAAAGGGTCACAAATTAATTGGTGTAGATTTGGGCTCCAACAAAACCCTCTTGGGGAATAAAACCCACTATCAAAAATTCAACCACATAGACTACTTGTCCTATAATATGATCATAAACATGAGACCTTTTAGTGAAGCACCCACTTCACAAGGAGCACCCACCCCTAAGTATGAAAAAACACCCACTTGTTCTAGATATTGAGAACTCACACAAGACCTTAATAAATAAATAACTCTAGAATTCTAATTCCAAACCAATTTGATTGGAGACATAATGTATAACACCTTTATTTCAACTCATCACACTCACTCAAACTTTCTCATATAAGAAATGCTCCTAAACACTCCTTTTGGATCTCTCTAATCTTCTTCACTCATCCTTAATCTACTCTATACTTCAATCCAACCACTAAACACACTTACTCTAATCTTTTCCCTTTCCTTATATCATCTACTCTCTCAACACATGTATATATAAGTCTAGATACCATTGCCTTGGTCTTTACTATTTATAGAGTCTTTATGACTATCACCATTTAGGTCAGACTTAAAACTTGCTTTAACCATTAAGATATCTAACAAGCTTAAAAAAATCTCAATACCATCCTCACAAGTTACTTATAACATAAATGGGTCACACTTAAGCAGTTACGCCTTTCAATTAGGCCTTATTAGCCTTTATAGGTCTCATGGAGACCTATTCACCCATTTACCACTTCATTGATCAAATTATGAAAATAAGATCACTTTAAAATACATGTGTCCACTCCATATGACTTCTAAGACATCTTTAGGTGATTATTCCCACCAAAACAATCTTATGCTAAAGCACAATTTACTCAAATGACATTCTATACACTATAACACCTTGAATGAACAAATAGTAAAATTTCAAGCTCAATATATTTGACTATACAAAATTTTAGACCTTTTAATCATATTATATATATGTACTTTAAAGTCCTTTACAATTTTGATTTTTAATACATCAAGAAATCTATCCTAGATCAAATGATATATCTCAAAAACTGTACACAAATCTTCCATCATTAATTTGAATATTCAAATTCTAATGGTCACTAAGCATATGTTAAACATGAAACACATTAACCTCATCTCATGCTCCCTAGAAACTTTGACCAAATACATAGAGTCTATCTCTATAGATTATCTTGGTCTTTATCTTGAAAATTTCACTATTGATCTTCGATACGAGCTCCCATGATTTTGCCACTTGGTAGCTCTACATGCCTTCTATGCACATTGACTCTTTGAATCAACCCACACCATTGATATACATCTATATGGACACCCATGAACCATTGATATTTTTTCCAAGCTCTGTGAATGTGACATGTCACTAGCACATTCATTACTTGACATATTAACTTTTACGCATGATGTTGGATCATAAAATATGATTTAACATGCATCGTTAGATCTACTAACTAGTTGACCTCAAACTTCAACATAGTTAAACTTTATAGTCTTTATCCCATCATAGTCTGAAATAAAAACTATTAATGTTTATAACTTGATCAAGAAAATACTTCAAGAGTGTAGATATTTAGGGTAGCCTTTTAGCACTATAGACAACATCTCCATGA
Source organism: Torreya grandis (assembly GCA_037957365.1). Classification (NCBI taxonomy): domain Eukaryota; kingdom Viridiplantae; phylum Streptophyta; class Pinopsida; order Cupressales; family Taxaceae; genus Torreya; species Torreya grandis. The sequence continues at coordinate 163,916 of JARHVA010002077.1, forward strand.
AATCCTTTGACCTCGATTGACCTTATGAGTACCTAAAATAATTGCATAAACTTGCTAGTTCATTTATATTTTCATGTTGTGCAGTGATGGTCTAGCCTATTTTAACCTATATTATGCAAGTTCCTTTTTCCAAAATATCAAATGACATATTAGGACTTTATCAAGACATCTATGGATGCCTCATAACTTCTTTGTCCTTACATACCTACATATATTCCATATCTCTCTAAACCATAAATTTGATCACTTTGCCATTAATACACTATGATCTCATGCTCTCTTTGACATCAATTATAACTTAAAATCAATGACCAAGATCAAAAAGGGGTGGTAATTAACCTATATCCCTTCATTTTTGGCATATAAGTATGCTTGATTAGGAGATAAAACCCTCATTTTGGCCTCAAGATGACATTTACCTAGATGCAAGATGCAAACCATAATTAGAGATGTGTATATTAAGGATCTTATGGATAAAAATGACATAAAAATGACATAAAGGTGGATATTAACATTTATTACTACATTTTGGCATCTAAGTACACCCAGTTATGAGACAAATCACCCATTCTAGCCTCACAATGAAATTTCCCTATAAGGCAAAATTATGGAATTTTAGTCAAACTTTGGATAGGATTAAAATTTAAACTATAAGTAATATACAAAAACTAAAATAATGATCATGTGCATGCAAAATTCCTCTATTTACACCCCAAATTCCTTAGATCTCAAATCAATGAGGAACTTGTGATAGAGGTTTCAATAATTAGTCCTAAAATGGAACTTTTATGTAGTTAAGAGACATGGTCTTTTTCTCCAATAGACATTTAAAATTTTGGAATATCTTATTTTAAATCCATAACTTAAAAAATTTTGGGATTTATAATTTACATTCATTCCCCCTACCATGGCCTCAAAATCCATGCAAATACCCTTTTTAACAAGAATTTTAGATTCAAACAATAGTGATAAGAATTATTGTCAAGATGCAAGCCACAGTTGGAGATCTCTATCTATCAAGAATATTGTGTGAAACATATAATTGAAAACACATTTGGGTTGGATATTAACCTCTAGTAACTCATTCTTGGCATCTGAGTATGCATGTTTAGGAGATGGAGCACCCATTCTAGCCTTATGACAATATTTCCATAGATGCAAGATGTAAGTTGTTAGATATATTTATCTCCACACCTCATGGATAAAAAATAGAATTTGAACCATTTATTGGGTGGATATTAAAATCTAATAACACATTAATTGAATTTATATACACCTGGTTAGAAGATGTAATACCCATTTTGACCTCAAGATGATATTTCCGTAGATACAAGTTGAAAGTTGTAGTTAGAGATCTTTATAATTTGGGTCTCATGGCTAAAACATAGCATAAAAACCATGTTAGGGGTGGATATTAACCTATTAAAACACATTCTTAAAATTTTAGTATGTTTGATTAAGAGCTATATCACCCATTCTGACCTCAAGATGACATTTTCCCTATAAGGAAAATTTACTATTTTAGGCAAATTTTGGACATGCATACAACAAAAATGATAAGTCATATAAATGAACCAAAACAAAGGTCATGTGCATGTATAATTAATATAATTTTACACAAAATACCTTAGATAAAAAATCATTTATGAACTCATGACAATGGATTCAGTGATCAGTCCAAAAATGAAACTTTTATGTAGATAAGAGAGAAAGTCTTTCCATCCAATAGATATTTATATTTGTGTGTTTTCCTCTTTCAAATAAATAAATTAAAACACTTATATATGTTAAATTTATATGTTTTTCCACTACCATGACCTTATAATCCATGTGGATACTATTTATTGTAACAATTCTAATTTTCAGCAACATTGATAAGAAATGTTGTCAAGATGCTTGCTACAATTGGAGATTTCTATCCTCGGGACCCCTTTAGTGAAAAATTGGAATAAAAACCATGCTTGGGGTGTCAATTAGCCTCTATTATCTCATTATTGGCATCTGATTACCCTATTTAGGATATGGAACACCCATTATGGCCTCAAGATGGCATTTCCCTTGATGCGAGATGCAAGTCATAGCTGGATATCTTTATCTCTAGGGCATCATGGATTAAAAATGGAATATGAACCACATCAAGGGAGTATATTAACCACTAGGACCACATTATTTTCATTTTATTTCATCCATTTAGTAGATGGAATACCTATTTTGGCCTTAAGATGACATTTCCCTAGATTCAAGATATATGCCCCAATTTGAGATCTCTATCTCTATGGCCTCATGGTTAAAAATTATCATCACCACCAAATCAAGGGTGGTGATTAAAATCTAGTAGTGTATTCTTGAAATTTTGTTATGAAAGGTTAGGATATGAAGCACCTATTATGACCTTGAGACAACATTTCCCTATAAGGGAAAATTAATTTTGTAGGCAAACTTTGGACATGCATAAAACAAATATTGTAAGTTGTATCCACAAAATAAAAGAACAATCAAGTGCATGAATAAGTCCTGTAATTTCACCCTAAATGCCTCATATCATAAATAATCTATGAACTCATGGCAGAGGATTCAAATATCAGTCCTAAAATGTATCTTTTTTGTAGTTAAGAGACATGGTCTTTGGTTCTACTAGACATTTACGCTTCCAAGACCTCTGCCTTGAAATCCATCACTTAAAACACCTCAAGATGTGAAATTTAAATGTGTTACTATTCCATGGCCTTTTATTCCACATGAATACCCTCTTTTTCAAAAATTATGGCCTTGGTAAAAAATTACAAGAAATGTTATCAAGTTGCAAGCTACAGTTAGGGATCTCTATTTCTAAGGCCTCATGACTAAAAATTAGCATTTACACCATGTCAGGGGTGGAGATTAACCTATAGGACCCTATTATATGAATTTGAGTATGATCAATTAGGAGATAGAGCCCCCATTCTAGTCTCAAGATAATATTTACCTATATAAGGTAAAAAATCAATCATCTAAATGAACTGAAAGCTTCTGTTAGCTTCGACAATATGTAATTATTTTATAACACCAACCATGTGAATATGGAAGCTAATCTGACACCACTAACCAAAAACAATATGTTAATATGTAATTAAATTGAAATTTGTATGTAATACCTAAGAAATAAATATAATTTGATAAAAGTAAACACATTTACAATTTAGAAGTCAACACACTTTGGGAGTTCAATTTAAAAAACCACTAGGATTGGAACTATTATTTTTAGTAGAAAGAATTGATTCATGATTAGATTCACAAAATTTATATAGAGCCTATTTTAATGGCCTACTTTGATATTTATGTAATTGAACATTAATTTCAAGAACAAAATTTTAATAGTGGCGTATCTTCCTATGTACTTCATAGTCTTCAAATAACCATACATTTGAATTTTTTATAGGATAACATTGAAGCCAAGCTCCATTAACTACCACAAACCCAACGTGATAGTGAATGTTTTCCCCATAGGTGACTGCATAAGTTAATTTTTATTTTTCTTCTACACACTAAAACAAGTAATAGTTTATCCCCTTGTTGTTATCCTTGTTTACAATAACAACATAAACCAGCCCTACATCAAAAAATAAAACTTGATTTAATAACATGATATGGTTATATATTTACCAATTTTATTACATGAAACACATGTTAAACATATGGTACTTGGTTTCAATACATCATACACATGCTAAAAGTCATGTGATGATGTCATCTCTATAAGTTGTAATGTTGGTGGAACCTGATAATTGTCAATTATAACTAGAGGCCTACATCTCTATTCATCTACCCATTATTGTGACTTACACTCATTCCAAATACAGTAAATCCATTCATAATAAAATCATGCCATGTTCCTCATATAAACCATCCAAGAACCTGAATTTGAGAAAATAAATCAGTATTACTCACTTGATCTTATTATGTCATACAATATTCATCACTTTCCAATTGTTCATCCTCCATCAGAATGAAATATCTACAAATAATAGACTTTTGTTAAGCCCCATGGCCCATATTTTCATTACACCATTCAACTATGTTTTTTATATCTATCAAATCAATGACCTTTTCAAAATTCAACTTCTCTCTTGAAATAACTCTTTTGACACATGCTACTACACCATCATGCTCCTTTTTTCCATGGCCTACTTCAGTGAAAATCTAATATATGTTATACACCAATGGTCACATGCATCTGACTCATCCAATTTAACATCTATGAATTCTTATGTTTTGACATGTAGTTATCTGACTAAATATAATGTTGATTGAAAGTAAGGTTCGTTTCAGTCAAATTTCCATAAAACATCTAAAAATAACTTTGCACATAATCTAAATAATTTGTTCAATCATAACTAACATATAAGTGGTACTCCCTTAATATTTTTTGATCATGCTCTATATTTTTTAGGTGAGTACATGAAAGATATATGCATAAAAGGGAAACCTATACCAAATTTTAGTATTTGGATCAAACTTCTTTTTTTGGTTACAATGTGTAATTCTCTACAATGTCAAATACTAATACAATAGTACCAAGTGGGAATGTGTCCTTACTGAAATTAAATTATTCATCTAGCCATCGAGCTTTGTGTGTGTTCTTTTCATACTCATAAACAATTTCCTCCTTGAATTTATTCATAAATTTGAAAACATGTGTTTGTTCTATAACATGCTCACACCTTTTATATTCCTTTCCATATTTTAATTGATATGTCATAAATTTATATTTACTAAATCCAACCAATTCTTGTCAAATTTTGTGTGTACTTTCCTCAGGGGTATAATTTTTTAATTTTTTTAATCCACCACAAGTGATTTAAGATCCATCAAAACATGTCCTATTATAAAAAATTGACCATCTATTCTTTCATAAAAATATTTGGAATAAATTCCCTTTCTAATTTTTTTTGTGCTTCCACTCCACACTCCTACAAAATATTTCCAGTATACAAAGTACAATGAACATGATGAAAAATATTATAATTCATAAAAAATTCAACATATTTCCTACAAAAAAAAATTAGTGCATGTGTGATTGATTTTCACATAGAAGGGTTTGTCCATTTAAAAATATCTTTGACTAATAGAAATATGTGGATATTTTTTAACAAATTTAGAGTACAATTATGTTTGATTCGTATCCAAAAAATGTTTAGGATGTGGTTCATAGTTACAAGAACCCTTATTTTCACTACATCTCTAATATTAGGCAATACCCTTATGTTATCTTTCCAAAATTCTACAAGTAAATATTTTAGGGCTTTAGCTATAGCCTTATCTTTCTATGGGAGTCTACCAGAGAACACCCATAATTCATTGTTATTAGAAACATAAAATATTCTACATATCCAAATTAATCTCATTAGTGTTCTTTTATTTATTTGAAATTCTCAACTTATTTGTCTAATCAAAAATTTATTATTAGCTTGACAACTTACCAAACAAGTTGTAATAACAAGCCAAACAACATTACCATTTTTGGTGAATTTATTCATGCCTAATTGATGGTATTAATTATGATTTTTTTTAATAATTACCTTGCTTAAACCATAAATATTAGATGTTCTTGGTCTTAGGGTGTTAATTTTAGGTCTCATATTAAACACTTTCATCAAAGTAACTAACAATTTGTATATTTGAGTTTTGTTTAATTTTTAAAAGTGAAAGTCCCAAATTATTTCATATTTTATTCTCATATGGTGTTCATATTTTTTTTAGGAATTGGTTTAAATTTTTTTTCATCAATTTAAATTAAATACATTGTTCTTCTTTTCAAAATTATAGGAGGTGTTCTTAGTGCTAAATTTAATTGATCTAGTGTTTCCACACTATTTTCTTCATTAATAGTTTATTAATTTGATGGTGTTCCCATATTGTTTTATTGATTGTTACTTTCACCAATCAGTTTTTCCATGCAATTTACAGCATCATGCATAATATAATCATCACCAAAATTAAAAATTATAAAATTTAAATGTGGAGTTGCATTATAATTTGGTATACTATCATACTTGACAATTTTATTTTCAGAATTTGGTATACTACAATTTTCTGTTTCATCATTATTTATGACCTTTAAATCATTAGGGATAGTATGATTATTTCCATGAAGTATGTGCATTTTATGCCTTTGATTTTTTCTCTACACTTGTAATTCCTCTGGTGTTTTATGATTTAACTTCTTATTATTGTTATTAAAAAATCTTTCCCTCATGATTGCCTAAAGTTTTCAACATTTTAGGTGGGGGACAATAATTCAACTATTAAAAAATAGACTTAATATGAATTAAAAAGTTAGGAAAATGATAAAATCATTAAAAAATAGACCTACACTCTTTCATCAACCATGAGTAGACAATGTTTTCTACTTTTGAAGGTTGGGACTTATCAAATCAACAAAAAAATAGACTTGAAGTATGTATAGAAAAAAATAGAGGAGAGCACATAAGGGACAAAACTCTCTATGTGAAAAAAATGACGTGGACCATTCATTTTTTTTGTAGTATAAAAATTTCATATGTGGTATTAGGTGTATGCACAAACATTCATAAAACTAAACATTTAACACTACACCTTACACCTTATAACCTAAAACTTAAACATTAAACCTTAAACCATAAACCTTAAATACTATACCCTAAATTGTAAAACCTAAGCCCTAAGTGCTAAACCCTAAGCCCTAAACCATATAGCCTAAATTTAAACCCTAATCCCTAAAAGTAAAGCCTTAAAAACCCTAAATCATAAACTCTTAAAACCCTAAACCAATAATTTGAGCCCCAATTACCATAATTTAAACTAAGAATTAGGTTCATATGGATAAATTTTGAGTAATTCACACCATTAACTATCCTAATTGACTAATTCTCTTGATGTACAATAACATTAGGGATAATCTTATGTAAAAATATAATTTATGCTCATAAATAGGTTCAATCAACTCATATTATCTTCAATTACTAACACAATTAGACCCTTAACCCTACACCTTATAATATAAAATTTAAACCCCAAGCCCTAAACCCTAAAACCTTAACTCTCTACCCTAAATTATAAACTTTAAGCCCTAAAATCCAAGCCTTCATCCCTAAAACCTATACCCTATACCATAATCTTTAAGCCTTAAAACCTAATCCCTAAACTTGAATACCTAAAAACCCTAAACCATAAATAATAAACTCTTAAAACCCTAAGCCTATCATTTTATCCCTAATTACCATCATATACACTAAAAATTAGGTTCACATGGATAAAGTTGGCCCAAAACACGCCATTAACTACTCTAATTTATTAATTCATTTAATTTTTGATGACATGGGGGATAATTAAACCCAAAAATACAGTATATGCTCATAAATAGTTTCAATTAACTCAAATTATACTCAATTTCCTTCATGGTTAGACCCTAAACCCTACACCCTAAACCTTAAACCCTAATCTATAAAACCTAAACCCTATACCATATATACTAAATTGTAAACCTTAATCCCTAAACCCTAAGCCTTAAATTATAAACCCTATAACCTACAACCTAAACCTTGAACACTAATCCATAAACCCTAAGCCATAGAAACCCTAAAAAATAAATTAAAAACACTTAAAACCCTAAAATAATCATTTAAGCCCTAATTATAATCATTTATTCTAATAATTAAGTTCACATGGATATATTTAGCCTAAATCACACCACTAACTACCAGAATTGATAAATGCACTTGATCTATGATGATAATATAGATAATTGAATATAAAAACACATTATGTGTTTATAAATAGCTTCAAAAAAATCAAATTATGCTCAATCACCTTCAAGGTTGGACCATAAACCTTACATCCTATACCATAAACCTTAAACCATAAACCCTATACCCTATACCATAAATTATAAACCCTAAGCCCTAAACCCTAAGACCTAATCCCTAGACCCTAAACACTAAATCCTAAACCTTAAACCCTAATCCATAAACTTAAATACCTAAAAACCCTAAACTCTAAACTTTTAAAACCATAAACCAATCATTTGAGCCCTAATTACCATCATTTAGACTAAGAATTAGGTTCATAGAGATAAATTTGGCCTAAATAGCACCACACACTACCCTAACTGACTAATTTTCTCAATCTATGATGGCATAGGTGATAATCAAACCCAAAGACATATTATGTGCTCATAAATAGGTTAAAAAAATCAAATTATCCTGAATTGCCTTCATGGGTGGACCATAAACCATACACCCTAAACATTAAATCCTAAGTCATAAACCATAAACCCTAAACCCTAATCCCTAAAAACTAATCCTAAACCCTTAATCACTAAACCCTATAACCTATACCCTAAAACTTAGACCATAATCCATAAACCCTAAGCCCTAAAAACCCTAAGCAATAAATTATAAACTCTTAAAACCCTAAACCAATCATTTGAGCCTTGATTATAACAAATTATATTATGAATAAGGTGTACAGGGATAAATTTGGCCAAAATCACACTACTAACAGCCCAATTAACTAATTTGACTAATATATGATGATGAGGTGGCTAATTTAATCCAAAAACACATTCTATGCTCATAAATAGGTTTAAGTAACTTAAATTATCCTAATTTAGCTTTGCACTTAGATGTTAAACCCTAAACCCTAAGCCTTAAACCCTAAGATCTATGCCATAAAACCTAAACTCAAAACCATAAATTTAAGCCCTAATCCCTAAGTTCTAAGACCTAATCCCTAATCCCTAAGTCCTATACCCTAAACCTTAAACCCTAATCCATAAACCCAAATCCCTAAAATTCTAAACCCTAAATTGCAAACTCTTAAAACCTTAAACCAATTAGTTGAGGCCCAATTACTATAATGTAGACTAAGATTTAGGTTTACAAGAATAAATTTGGTCCATATTGCACCATTAACTACCCCAATTGACTAATTCACTCAATCTATGATGATAAGGCTACAAATTGAACACAAAATACACATTATGTGCTCACAAATAGGTTCAGACAACTCAAATTATCCTTGATTACCTTCATAATTAGACCCTAATCCCTACACTTTATATCATAAACCTTAAACCCTAAGTCCTGAACCCTAAAACCTAAATTTTAATCCCTAAACTTGAAGCCCTATAAATCTTAAAACATAAATCATAAACATTTAAAGCACTAACCAATCATTTGAGCCATAATTACCATCATTTAGACTAAGAATTAGGTTCACAGGGATAAATTTGGCCCAAATCATAGCACTAACTACCCCAATTGAACAATTCACTTAATATTTGATGACGTGGTGGTTAATCAAACCCAAAAACACATTATGTACTCATAAATAGGTTCAGGAAACTCTAATTATCCTCAATTGCCTTCATGGTTTGACCCTAAAATCTACAACCTATATCCTAAACATTAAACCCTAAGCCTTAAACCGTAAACCCTAAACCCTAAACCTTAAAATATAAACCCTAAGACCTAAACCCTAGTCCATAATTCCTAAATTTTAAACCCTAAATCTTAAACCACAATCCATAAACCCTAAGCTCAATAAACCCTAAACCCTAAATCATAAATTATCAATACCCTAAACCAATCATTTAAGCCATAATTACCATAATTTAGATGAAGATTTAGATTCATAGGTATACATTTAGCCTAAATTACACCACTAATTCCTCTAATTGACTATTTTTTTCAATCTATGATTATAAGGTGGCTAATTGAATGTAAAAACATATTTTATCCTTATAAATAGGTTCAAACAACTTAAATTATCCTCATTTAGTTTCACAATTATACCCTAAACCCTAAAACCTATATCCTAAACCTTAAACCCTAAGCCCTAAAAGTTAAATCTTAAACCTTAAATTATAAACCCTAAGCCTTAAACCTTAAGCCTTGAACCCTAAACCCTAAAACCTAAACCTTAGAACCCAAACCTTAAACCCTAATCCATAAAGCTTAAGAAATTTAGATACACTAAATCCTAAGTTATAAACTCTTAAAACCTTGAACCAATCATTTGATCCCTAATTACCATCAACTAGATTAATAATTAGGTTCACATATGGCTCAATTTAGTCTAAATTACACCACTAACATCCCTAATTGATTAATTCACTTAATATGTGATGCCATGGGGCCTATCCAACCAAAAAACACATTATATGGTCACAAATAGATTTAAACAACTCAAATTATCCTCAATTTTCTTTTCTATTGGTCCCTAAACCTAAACCAATTGATTTATCCTCAATTGATATCCTTTAGAGTAAGAATTAGGTTCATAGGGCTCAATTTTACACAAATCACGTCACTTATTGCCCCAATTAACTAATTGGCTCAATTTATGATGATGTGGGTCCAACTAAGTTTAAAATCACACTCTATAGTCATAAATAGGTTAAAATATCTCAATTAATCCCTAATTTCCTTCATAATTAGACCTTATACCCTAAAAAATAAACCTTATCTACCATAATCCTTAAGCCCTAAACCCTAAACCCTAAATTGTAAAACCTCAACCTTAAACTAGTTGATTTAACCTTATTTAACATCATTTAAAATAATAATTATGTTCATCTAGAGCCCAATTCAATGCAACTCATATTACTTATTGGACCAATTGATTGATTGGCTAAATTTGTGATGATGTTGGGGCTAATTATACCTAAAATCACATTCTCTAGTCACAAATAAGTTCAAACAAATCAAACTATCCTCAATCGCCTTCATGGTTAGTCCTTAACCCTAAACCCTAAACTAATATATTGAGAACCCATTAACATATTTTAGAGTATGAATTAGGTTTTCATGGCTCAATTTGGCCTAAATCACATCATTCATCATCCAAATTGGTTAACTACTCAATATGTGATGATGTAGTGGCTAATTGAGTCTAAAATCATATTTTATAGTCATAAATAGGCTCAATGAGATCATTTTTACCCCAATTACTTTCACGATTGGACCTTATATATCCTAAAACATAAAAAAAATTCCCTAATCCCTAAACCGTAATCCCTAAACCATAAACCATAAATCGTAAACTCTTAAAAATATAAAATGAATACATATAAGGACATGTTCAAATGTCCACATACACAAATAACAAACAATTTGGTGTAGAGTTGTAGAGAAGGGCATGTTCAAGTTTTCACATATAAAAGCATGAAAGAGCACACACAAGGGACATGGGTACCTATCCAAAGCATACAAACAAAGAAGTGACATAGAAGACAAAGAATAATGGCATATTCAAATACCATCAAAGATGTAAGAAGCATATGAACAAAATAAATTATAATCTAGGAACTATAGATGAAATAATATGTAACTATGTAATAAAAATAAATGTAAATGCTAAGATGCATAAATACTATGGCTAACTAGTGATAGTCAACACAAAATTTGAGCAATGAAGATAAATAACCAATATCAAGATAAACCAATTCATAAACTATAATGTATAGTATGTAAATATAATACATGGTTATATAAATTATGTATGAGATTCCCCTAAGTGGGAAGATGTAGTAATGTATAAACATGGATCAGTGTAAATGCCCCTAATGGGTAGATGATAGCTAGTCTTGATAAGTGTAGTGGACCAAAGTCTTATATGAAATCTAAAAGCACTCAATAAGAATAAGAAAAACATCTGTGTATTATAAAATCAACTATTTTTTGATAGCTAACAATATGTAATATCTGGCAATTAGTATAACTATAAACATAACAATGCATACGATTTTTAAAATTTTGTGTTTTTTGAAATATTTGAATGTTTTTGTATTTTGACACATTATATTGTTTTTATGTTTTCTAAGTGTAATATATGTACAAGAATATAAAAATAAAATACGTATAAGGAGCTAGAGAGAGAAGGAACTATGTACAAGAGTAGAAACCATACTAACTAATGTGTCTCATAGGACACTCACCATTTGCATGACTTGTGTCAAAGAGGGGAACTATGATCTTGTGTGTAGTATGAAAGGGAAACTATGAGCCCATGATATAGTGTGTTGTATAATGTAAACCTAAAGTTTCCTAAGTATTCTATGATGTTATGGTACTTACTGATCTGAGCAACATTTTAAGCAACAATTTGGGTGATGGTTCTACCCCAATTGGTGGTAGAACTTCTAGAAGCCATAACTTTTGCACCATAAATCTGTTTGACTCCTTGTTTAAACCATTAGAAAGATAATAATGAGGAGAATGTGATGAGATGGCTTGTAGATTTTATATATGGATTTTAAAACACAATTAAATTGTCCCAAATTTAAATTTTAGTAGTGTAGTTTAAAAATAGTAAGTTTCTAAAAATAGTAATTCCTTGAATTTTGTATTATTGTAAATCATGGAATTTGAACCAATTAATCTCCATAGAGATTGGTGACCTTACACATCCTCCTCCTACCTTCAAAACATGTATAAATTAATATGTAACCCAAAGTGGAAATCAAACATCTCTTCTCAGAGATAAGCATATGTTTGGATTTGTAAATTTGATGAATAAAACATCTCTTCTCAAAGATGGCAGTATTGTTATTGTGTCAATATTGTTTCTTGAATTATCTTTCAACCAAATATTTTTAATTTTGGATCAGTGGTATCAGAGTGGTTTATCTTCAAAGTGTATGATACTGAGGATGATGTCAGATTATAAGAAGCTTGGTTGGAAAATAGAACCAACAGACTATCCACCTATTCACTCTAAATGATTTCAAATGGTTTAAAACACTAAGACATATGATCCTTTCAAGTAAATGGTTAATTAATCCCTTCAACAACAATAAGTGTAGGTGCTACAACAATTCACCCAAATTCTCCAACAAATTCTGATAGGAAATTCTAGCTCCTCATTTGTAACCCCAAATCTTTTTAGTACCCCAACACCCTTCAAAGTTTAGGTGAATTTCGATATCCCTACATTTGAAGGCAAAATCAATGCTGATGTAGTAGAAAATTGGTTGGATTAATTGTCATCTTATTTTTATATAAATAAATTCACCAATAAAAAGATCACTTTTGCTCTTTTGAAATCATCATTGCCTATCAAAAATTGGTGGGAAGTGTACCAAAAGATATATAGTATGCATGATATTGGCCTTGAGGTAGAACCTACCTAGGATGATTTCATAGAAGCTGTAAAGGAAGAATACTATCTCATTGGACCATATGATGATTTGTATATAGAGTGACAACAACTTTACCAAGGTAAGGAATAGTCTGTTCAAGATTACACTAACATTTTTCATTCCCTATCTGTGAGATTGGGAATCCAAGAAAGTTAGAAACACAATGTTCTCAAATGTTGTGGTAGAATACAATGGTACATACGAGGAGAAATGGAACTCTTCAATTTGAAAACACTTGGTGAGGCATAAAAGTTAGGAGTGAAGATTTAATAGAAGCATGGAAAAATGAATACGAAGAGTCAGCCTTCAAATGGAAAAGTGACAAAGAAGGTCAAACACAAGGCCAAAATTGGAAGAAAAAGGAAGGAAAGACTAAGAAGTGGTGTGATTATCAAAAATATGGAACTCACTCCAAAGAAAAATGTCTAGCCATCATGTCCTTGATTTATGAGTCACAATCCTCAACTTTTACTACTCTATCTCATACACAACCTATAGTTAAAGAGGATGAATAATAAATTGTAGATGCTAAGCATGATGCCATCATTGCTTCATCATAGACCTAAGAGGAGAGGCCAGATAGAAGGAAAGGTTTTTTCATTCCAAGTTATGGGTGAAAGGTAAGCCTCTACATTTCATTCTTGATAGTGGGATTCAAAAGAATTTAATATCTACTAATGTTGGGAAAAGCCTAAACTTGTCCATGAAGTCCCATCCAAAGACATATAGTATTGGATGGTTAAGTTTAGGGAGAAACCTCTGTGTCACCCACCAATCTCTTCTCTCATATGCAATAAAACCTTTCCAAGCTGAGGCCTTTGTGATGTGGTCAATCTAGATGTTTGAAATGTACTCTTTAGTCAACCACTCATGTATGATCAACATGGAATATATGAATCAAAAACTTGAATGATCACTCTCACTCTTAGAACATAATGCTATAGGGTACCAGAGGTACCACCTTCTACAGCTGTCTCCTTGATTATTGCTAGGAAATTTATTCTCATGGTGGTCAAGCCAAAAGAATCCAAAAGGACTAATGTTGTAGCACTGAATACATAAAAAACACAACAATAGAAGCCAATAGATAACAAGCTAAATAAGTTCATGGCCTTCCATCCACATATTAATGATGAGATAGAAATGGTGAACAATTAGGCCCTACATAGCTCTATAAAGCATAGTCCATTCCAAGTATGCATCAGGAAGAAAATAAAAACACAACTACCACACTTGATGAAAAATATTGATGCAAAGGGGACCATTTCTTCTCAAGGAGGGATGAATGATCTGAGCAACAATTCAAGTGATAATCTGGGTGATGGTTCTACCCCAATTCGTGGCAGAACTTCTGGGAGCCATAACTTTTGCACCATAGCTCCATTCGGCTCCCTGTTTGAACCATTGGAAAGCTAAGAATGAGGAGAATATGGTGAGATGGAATAGATATATGATTGATTTATTTTGACTCCCTAAAACCCAATGGAAGTGCCCTAATTTTTAATTTTAGTAGTGCAATCTAAAAATAGTAAGTTTCTAAAATAGTAATTCCTCAAATTATGTACTGTTGTAAATCATGGAAGTCAAACCAAATCTCCCTCAGTATTGGTGACCTTCCACATCCTCCTCCTACATTCAAAACATGCAGAAATGAAGATGTAACCTGAAATGTAAATGAGACATCTCTTCTCAGAGATAAGCATATGTTTGGATCTACAAATTTGATGAATAAAACATCTCTTCTCAAAGATAGCATTATTATTGTGTTATTATTGTTTCTTGAATTATATTTCAACCAAATCTTTTGATTTTTGGATCACTGACTATGATACCTAGTGAGTTATAGGTGTCTTAGGGACCCATCTAGTAGAAGTAAAAGTTGTAGATGATGTAGGTACCCTATGATGAGAACCCCTAGACCCAAATATAACTTATCCTAGTTTAAATTGAGTAGAGTAAGGTACTATAGAATTTGTGACATATCTCTAATATAATGGTATATCTAGTAATGGCCTCTAAGGCAGAACATGCATGTGTGTAGATACCAAAGAAATAGACCTGACCTACTCTAAGGAGTCTATTGAACACTATGATGTGTATATAGGAGTTATAATCTCTACTATAATTGATAACCATGCAATATATAAAAATGGTGGGAGAACTATAATTGGTGTCGGTGTTGGAAGTATGATTGGAATCTATACTAGAACTACATATGGGATGGGAAGAGGATGCTCATATGGGACACCCTCAATCTTAACCACCTAGTTGACATGTAATACTTAAGGCATCGATGTATTATATATGGGATAACTCAAATAAATTATAACCATGGACTTCTTAATAATATTTTGAATATATTCACACTAGGTACTACTAGGAACTGAGTTATTGTGTGTGCTATTCTAACCTATAATGGAAGTATAATCTCCCTAATAGAGCTTTGAATGTGGCCATTAAAACCACTAAAAATGTATCAAAGGGAATATATTATGCTCTTTGTATCCCAAGTACTATAAAAGTGTCATGGTGTACATGGATATGCTTGACCCATTATCAACCATACCATTATGAATAGGATAGTGGTCTATATATGCTTGTATGAAGAGTTCATGCAAATAATTGTCATCGTCCATAGTCTTCTACTCTAAAAATGTGATAAGTGGTCTAGGTGACATTGTAGTGTAATACATGCCAATAATGTTATGAAGTGGATGTGTCTCCTCTATAAATATGTTATAAGAAGGTGGTGGTAGATGAGCTTGGTATGTATAATGAACACATGATGTGCCCCCTACCTCATTAGTTGTATGCTTTGGGAAATGATCTAAAAATATCTTAAGTTCCTTTACCTCTATTTTTTATTTTGGTGCCTTTGTAGGTGTGACCAAATCAATCATATTGGCCTCGATGAGATCTTGTATCT
>JARHVA010002077.1:185000-202500 GCA_037957365.1 Torreya grandis
TCTTTTAGATTTCATCCCTTTATGGAAAAAATCATCTGCATCAACCAAAGAGGCTTTGTTCCAGGAAGATAAATCTAACATGATATCTTGGTGGTGTATAAAGCCATTCATTTGATGAAAAACAATAAATAAACCAAGATGGTAATGAAAATTGATATGAGTAAGGTGTATGACAAAGTATATTGGATTTTCTTGAACATGATCTTGATCTAGTTTGTCTTTCATCCTCACTTCAAACTATTGATTAAATCATGTGTCTCTTTAGTTATGTTATCTATATTAGTAAATGGGGTTATGGAAGGCTTATTTGGAAGTAAGAGGGGCATTAGGCAAGGTGACCCAATCTCCCCATTATTTTTTATTATCATTGTGAAATATCTCAGCATAACTCCTTCAATAGCCATCATACTTGGGAGACATAAAGGTTTTAACACTACTAATAATATTGATGGCACATTACATCAAATTTTTTTGAATTATATAATTAAACTTTTAGAAGCATTAGTTAGAGAAGTGATATAAATAAAATAAATCATTTCTAGTTATGAGGATGATTCCAAAATAAAAGTTAACTGTGATAAGAGTGTAGTTTATTTCTTCAATACTCCCTTAGCTAGGTAGGTCAAGATTACTTTCATATTAGAATGTCCAATAAAATAATTTCTTATTATTTATCTATGTATATATCTCTTATTTATTCTTATGTCTTCTCATATTTGGCATCCCTTGGTGGATAAATTTTAGAAAAACTATCTGGTTAGAAAGCAAAAACTCTTACTCAAGTTGGTAATCTAATGCTCATCAAAAGTCTTTTATATAGGTTTTTAATTATATATTATGTCATTATTAAAAATACCTAAGACTATTTTGGATAAATTCAAATAGGTTCTTATGTATTAGCTAAGATGATGAGAATGGCATCCCATTGGTTGCATGGGAAAATGACATCCACCTTAGTAGGTTGGTGGGTTGGATCTAAGAAGGTTGAAAGATATGAATACAACTCTTATGGGAAAGAAAGGTTGATGTCTATCTAAGGAATATAAATAATGGAAATCCATACTAAGAGATAAATACCTCAATTCCATATATATTTATTTACTATTTGAATATCAATTTATTATAGGTTCCCATTTTTGGATCTTTCTTGTCAAGAGTAAATATCTGCTCCTTAGAGGTTATAAATGGAAAATCATAGATGTCACCAAAGTGTTAGTTTATGAATATCCTTGACTAATTAATATACATTTTAATGATTTATAATCATGGCATTTCTTAGTATACATCTTCGTATATCCTATGTATTATTCATTGATGATTATATACTCACATCCAAAGGTATAAATAAATGGAAACATCTTAGGGTATAAAATATTTGTAAAGACTATATCTCTGTACTTGATGACATGAACACTCTACTTATAGGGGTTCATAATATTTTTAAATAATATTAACTGCTATGAATGGAGTCATTCTATGGAAACTATAGTGTTAAATTGGGCTACAACAAGATGATAATCCCTACTTAAGAAGGTATGCCTTAGACCAAGTTATGGAATAAAAACTTGATTCTTAAAGTTAAAAAAATATTCTAGGTGTCTATGTAAAATATAATTCTTAATATGGATAATATTTATATTAGAGGGTTGATATTATTTAATATATGTCCCTTGTGTGAAAGTGAGAATGAGTCAATTTCTCATCTTATGATAGGGTGCACATTTTCTTTCAAGGTGTGATGTACTATATTATATATATTACAAATTTATCGACCCCTATATTTATCTTTGATATAAATATGTATTTCATGGACATATTCCTTTAATAATAATTATTTAGAGATATTATGGTATATTTCTCTACCTCATTTCCTTTGGGGAATTTTCAAAAAGAGGAATGCAATAACTTTTATGGACATCAAGGATTCTAGCATGAGGGTTGATAATAGAATATTATCCATTATCCAATAGAAATTCAATATCAATAAACACAATAAAGGGAAGGATTTTTTTGAATAATAAGTGAACATAAACATCAAATGGATCTTAAACTTTGAAGAAAGGCAATAGGTAGATCCCATGATTGAACTTAGGAGAAATGTTAGATGAAAAGCTCCATCCCTAAGATGTGTAAAATGTAATTTATATGGATAATTCAAAGGAAACCCAACTGTGTTTTAAGGAAGAAGCATCATTTTAAATGATAATGGGGAGTTTATGGTAGCCTATTTTAGCAACATATTAATTAAATCTAATCATTAGGCTGAAGTTATGGCAGTGTTATGGGGATTCTAATTGGAAAGAAAGCTTGGAGTGTAGTGTTTGTTTATCAATGGAGATTCACTCAATATTATTAATTACCTTTCTAAAATGAGTGAATCTAGTTATAAAATCAATAATATGATGGAAGAGGCTCTGATAATCATTAAGTCTTAGAAGAGTGTTCACATCCAACACATATATAGAGAAGGAACTAGGTTTCATATTTACTTCACCAATATGGGAGTTGTTTCTCAAAAATTTAGGCTATGAATAAGGAAAGAGGGACTTTTCAAGGTTGTAGATCAAAAAATTGGTGGGGAAACTCCTCATTAAAATCATGATTATTAAAATTCATAACCATTAGCTAGGGTATTCCTGGATTTGTTGCTTTGAGAGTGTTCATTCGAACAAGGGATGGAATTTTATTATCTTTATTTATTACAAGAGTATTTTGATATGGATTGGTATCATTACTCAATATTATAATAATAATAATAATAATAATAATAATAATAATTATTATTATTATTATTATTATTATTATTATTATTATTATTATTATTATTATTATTATTATTATTATTATTATGCAAGTAGCCATAGAAATGTATGCTATGTTATTTAAATATCCCCCTTTCTTAACATAATTTGGAAAGATGACAAGTATATTGTATGGAAATAATTTGATCTACAAGTATTATATTCTTATGAAATCCAAAAGATAAATTGAATGCATGAAGATAACCAGTGGTGAAATAATGGGGTGAAACTATAATATAATATAACCCATATTGGTTGAGGATTTGATGAAGGATGAGGAGGTTTGGGGAATACTTCATGAGGGAGGCTTTTGAATTTTATTTAGAGGATTGAAGGCCATGATCAGTTTGTCTCTAAGAGATTCACTATTCACTGGAAGAAAAGTGTTATAAAGATAAAAGGATTCTCAATATAGGTGTATAGAGATTTGTTATCTTATGTAAATGGATTGAATATTGAATAATTCAAATATATCAAATCTAGCAAGGATTATAACATCAAAAAGGAAAAGTTATTAATGGAAAATTAGGAGGTCACCAAGTATCAAGGAGGTTATCTAAGAAAGTATTTCCCTCACCCATATGATGATATTCCCAAGTAGAATATGAAGTATATCACACTTTAAGGTGTCTATGTGGTCATTCATTTCTATCACTTTATTTTCCTTAACTATTTCAGGCATCATTTCCTATCGGTGTTTAATTTTATATATTGCACTTCCTATATTCTTCTATTATAGATGTAAAAAAATGAAATAATAAATTTCCCCTTCACCAGGTACTAATATATATGATTTATAAGCACTGTGATAACTCCAGTGGAGGACCTTAACATTCTCTAGTTTATCCAAGTATCAAAAATCAAAGTGGCCATAAGAGGATCCTTAGGAGCTCATATAAGGGTAAGCAAGTGGTTAATGAGGTAGGAAAGTATGAGGAAAAACACAAGGAATAGAGTTTAAAAGAGATTAAAATATATATTCCTTATAATCCAACTATGTACCCTAATAAAAAGATCCACGAAGTAGTGGAGGGCTTACATATTCTCAACAGAGGCATAGGGTGGAGCTAAGAGATCCTATAAACAAAGTTGAGAAAAAAGGTAAGGTAATGATTGGAGATAGACTCAAATACTTTGTGGAATAGGTAAAGTAACATAGTAAGATGAAATAGATGTTTGAGGATATAAATATGCATAAGGCATTCTTACATTGGTTTCAAAAGGACCACACTAGGTTAAAATGTTCTATCAAAAATATTAGTCTGGAAGGAGGAACTCTTTGATATAAATCATAAATATAATAAATAAATAAATAACCAAATGAAAATATGAAATAAAATTTTAATAGGTTTGAGAAGGAAATTGAAACTATTAAGGAGAATTTGGGCATTCCTGTGGAGTATAACAAAGTGGTAATGCAAAATTGCATAACCAGTATGAATGACCTCAAGCTTATTATTAAGAGTAAATAGGAGGAGGGTGGACCTATTAATTCTACAAATAATGATAGAGGAGGGATGAAGGAAATGGAAATTGATCCTCAATATCAAGGTCTTATCGAGATGGAAAATGATACTTACAGGATGATGCATAATTGGGAAGAAGTGTTTGGAGTGAGCAAGAAAAAGTGATTTATGCTCTTTTTTCATGTTGTCTTACTTTTTTCTATCATTTTTCTACTATTTTTTCTTCTAGGTTGTAGTGTGATGTTTTGGGAAGGTTATATTTTTGGATTTGTCTCTTTTGGTCAACCATCCTTGCTTATTGTAAAGGGTAGGGACCTTGTTCAAAACCTTGATTTACTAATAATATATAAAAAATAACAATTTTAGAACACCTCAAATCACCCTAATATGTTACTAGCATGGTAAAAGGAAATAGATTTATCCTTATACAAAAAATATATACCATGTGAGACACCCTATAATTCCAACCCTCCAACATCAACACACAATAAATAATTTTTTGGGAATTTGTTATAAATTATACAAAGATCACTAAAAAATAACATAGAAAGCATAAAACAATTAATGCAAAAAAAAAGTAACAATGTTAACTCAAGTAAGACAAACGATAAACTTGAGAAACCATTTGTAAAGAGGGAAAATTAAATCAACAATAAAAAAGTGGTGTGCATTAAGAAGGCTTTCAAAGCATTATTCTCCAAATACGATATCAATAGAAGAAAATTATTATAAATGGATAAAATTCAATCCATAAGAAAGTGTCTCAAGATAAAATTGCGTGTAGAAGGAGAAATGAAAGAGCTCATTAAATACATTGAGAAAGAAAGATAAACTACTTAGACAATTTTTGTGTGTGTGTCAAATGTTCATAATACCCATAAGGTAAGAGATAAGTATGTGAAAAGTGTGAATGGAGTTACATGTGACATGTAATTCTACGATTCCCTATAAAAGGATAGATTATGTGTGACACCTCATAAATCTAGAATAAGCAATTTTTTTTATAATGATAAATACACAACTAATATATATTAAGGATTAAATTAAATAAAGATCAACCTCTAAACCTCCCCCATAAGCTTTATTTTGGGGTTACAAAAGAGGATAAAAACCTAAAAAATATAAGGGATTTAACATTACATATTTTTTCCCCTTAATGGAAAATTCATTCAAGAGGAATTAAAATTATTTAAGAGAATAGAGTAGAAGAAAAGCTGGCACAAAAAATGTACAAAAGTTAAGGGTGTGAACATAAACAATCTCCAAGAATCCTCTTCAAACAATAAGGTCAATCTATAAAGACCAATAAGAAGAGATGGAAAAGTTATGTACTATATCTATAAAACACACAATATTACACCAACATTTCATGTTAAGTAAAAAATATTCCATTAGATAAGATATACATATAATGAATGTAATACAACGTATCTTAAATAACAAAAAAAGAATAAAAGACAACTTTCATAACAAAGAGTTGAATTATTCACACAAAAAATAATTATTCAAATATAATCAACTCCAAATAAAGCATATTTGATTTTTAACATACAAAAATAAGTAAGCACAAAATAAATGAATACATCAAAAAAATTGAGTTTCAAACTTATCGAATGGGAAATAAAAAAGATGTTTCACTTTTCACAAAAGATATCATATGTGAAGCAATTGAATAATTATCAAAAGAAGACACATCAAATTATCAAGAAGATACCATAGATTTGTGTATCTAAATTGGTTTAAACATTGAATGAGCCATTTTAGTGGTTTTCTAACAATACAAATTGTCATGAGTTGATTTATCACGGTTTTTCCATGGATGTAATTTTCTAATTTTATAAATATGATGTTTGTGTTTATCATAATGCTCATAAATTTTACCATTTTTAATCAAGATATGCGCACAATAATACTTATAATAAAAATAAATACGATGCAATGTGCTTTAATGAGAGGAAAATATGACTTCAAATTACTATTAAAAGTATTGGAAGCACTGAAAACAAGCCCTACAAATTTTTCATTAGTTTTAAGCAAAATGCGCCAAACAACATCATTTTCATGTTTATCAAGACCTCCTCCATTAAAACCAATTGAGTGTATTATTTTTAATCCAAGGTTAGTAAAATTAGTTTTAAAATTAATTACATGATTTAGGTGATAGAAAAACATATTATAAAGCAACATGGTCATTTTAAAAATATACAATTTGAGCGGTAATTTGAGAGTCAATTTTTTTTTGCATTTATTTTATTTTCACATCATGTGAGGTTTTCATTAAAATAACTTTATTATGTTTACACAATATTTCATAACTCAAAAAAAGAATTTAATTGTATTTTTCAATAATTTATTGCTTCATTTGATTAAGAACTTCATAATTTTGTTTATGTAACCCCATAATTATCAAAATGGTTTTGAAAAAATAAAGTACAACTTGAAAAAAAAATTATGCATAAAAATATGTCAATCTATCTCACTAAAGAATGACTTATGCCAAACATACTTACCAAAATAAATAAATGTCATTACAATTATTTAAGTGCTAATTTAACATGATGGAAAAAATAAATAAATAAAATTGATTTTTTTAAAATAATTACTTTAAATGCTTACAAAAAAGCACCATAATCAAATGAGACTAAGTGAAAGACAAAATAAACCAAATAAGATATCATGTCATATGATAAAAAAAGTTTGAGATAAAAAAATTTAAATTGGAAGTTTTTAGAATTTGACATTTACTAATTCATATATATATATATATATATATATATATATATATATATATATATATATATATATATATATATATATATATATATATATATATATATATATATATATATATATATATATATCCCTAACTCATTGTCATAAAGGATTGATAAATTAAATAATTTTATGAAAAAGTTAATTAATGAATTATTTTGGGTTTGGAAAGCTTAATACACAAGTCAAATGATCATTAAAATCCAAAGCAATACTTCTGGTTTGGTTTGGTGATTGAATGTCATTGGAGACAAAAAATGTGAATCTTGTTGTGAGATGTTTAGAATAAAACACATTTACACAATACGAATGTCAAAAAACAACTTAAATTAATATTTTAATAATAAGAAAAAAATTATATCATAATGCTAATACTTGAATGAGAAAGACAAATATAGGGGTATGACAAAAACCAATCTTAGCAACTGTCAAAAAATTGAATAAAGGAACATGTCAATAACCAGTATCTAAAGAGTAGTATGTAAAAGGTTGATGTCTTTAGTAGCATGCATGAAACTACCAAAATTACAAACTATAAGTAAAAAGGGATGTCAAAATTCTAGATGCATACAATAACTAGAGAAAAAATAATAACCAAAGATTTATTTGATTTTTATTCCTCCAAAAAATTGTTGTAATATTGATTTTTTATTTTTGCCTGAAATTAGTGCTTGTAAATAATTAAAAACAACAAAAAAAAGATTTAAAAATTTAATTTACAATTGATGAAATCTACTAGAAAAATCAATGAAAACACCTCCTTAGTTGCGTAACCTAAAACATAATGTTATACTAAAAATTGGTAGAAAATTAATTAGATTTAATCCATCAGTTAAATAGAAATAGTGAAAGACATGAAAAACCATTTGTAAGGGTGTAAATCCATTCAAAATAATTATCAAAAGATAGAATTTATCCACACAAATTCCTACAAACACTCGAGAATCAAAATCTAAAAAAAACATGGTCTGATACTATGTTATAAAGTATGAAAACATCGTAAAAAATAATGTTGAAATCATAAAATAATGAAAGCAAAAAAAACATTACCTAAATAAAACCAAACCATAATTTGGAGACATAAGTTGTAGAGTGGGGAGAACAAATCAATGGAATAAAAAAATAACATATGTCAGAAAGGGTTGCAAAGCAATATTTACCAATTACATTCTCAATGGAAAAAAAGAATGAGAAATAAATGGGTCTCAAGTCATAAATAAGTGTCTCAAGATAAAATTATGTATAGAATTATAGAGGAGAGAGATCATAAAATATAAATATAAATAAATAAGACTTACTTACAAAGCATTCTTATGTGTGACAAGTTTAGAGGAAGTTATATGTGACATGTATCTCCAAGATTCCATACCAAAGAATAAAATATGTGTCACACCTCATAAATCTAGGATTATTAAAGAGTTATAGGATTAATTTAAATTAACCTAAATAATGACTAATCTAAAACATACACTTTCACCAAAATAATGGATTAAAAATTGTAAAGTGATCCAAAAAATAATTTTGGACACAACTCCAATTCTTAGAGATTACCACATAGTCCCAAATAAAATTTTCCTAAATTTTATGGTAAATATCCCACTATACTGATGTACTTGAAAAAATGTTATTATCATCATCATGACACTATATTATAATAAATTCTATCTATATCCTCTTTAAACATAATAAAATACAATATCAAATTATCTTAATGGTATAAAAAATCTAATAGTAGACTGACATGGATTTATTTTTTATAAAATCATATTAGTTTGATTTGGCCCAAGTGCATATGAGGATTTCACAATATAATTAATCATTTTTATTATATAGGTTATATTTGTTGGAGAGTTTTTAATGATGTCATATTAATGTTATGAAGGTGTCTAGGTGAGTGGATGAAGTGCCTTGATAGTTTAAGTGACAATGACAAAGTGTGTAATATGCTTGTCCTAGTATGCTTAAAGGAGACTTGGTTGATCTTCCATTTTGGTATGGTTAGAGATGATTAGGGATGATTTTGAAGTATTGAGCATGTGTAAGGGGCCCTATAATTGATCAAGGATGATTAAAGAGCTTGTGTGCATGAGTGAAATACAACCAATTCATCATTGTTCTCATCCAAACTTTTTGGGTCCAATGGCAGAAAATATGAGTAGGCAGTTTGATGACATCATAATTATCATGTGTGGATGAGTTCAGGGGAGTTGTTCATGTGGTTGTGATCACATTAGTCCCAAGATATTATGTGATACATATTAGGTCATGTAATGAAGTGCAGTAAAATATATATGGGTGAAAATTTGGGCTCTCAAGCATTTTGATAGTGTTATCTATGTTCAAATAATGCTAAGTAAGCACGTTGATGATGTCAGCATTCACATGCATAGAATTATTAGGAGGAAATGGTCACATTGGTTTTTTAAATATTTTTCCTAGTTACTGTGAACTACTTTTTAGGTCATTCAATGAATTACAAAAAAAGTGTATGCAAGCGAAAATCTAGGCTCCCAAGTAGTTTGACAATTTTTTCCCATACTTCGCCAAATTTGCATATGGCAAATAAAGCCAAATAAGCATTTTGGTGTGGTCATATTTCATAAATTTGGTAGTTTTAGTAGAACTTGATCATATGGGTTTATTTAGTTTTATGCCTAATTTATTTATCTAACTTTCATGTCATGCATGAAGTGCATTAAAAGATATGCATGTGCGAAATTGGCCTTTCCAAACAGTTTTAAGCATAGTTAGCTCTATGACAAAAAAATTTAACGAGGCATTTTAATGTCATTATATCTCACACATGTGAGGCTTCAAGGAGAATTTTGATACATTTTTGGATTATCCTATGTAATTATATCATATATTTCAAATTTGAGAACAATAGAGTGAGCTAGGAAAAATTTATGATGGTCCATAGTTGGTCTTCTATGCAGATAGCAATGGTCCCCATACTTAGTCAATTTTGAAAAAGGTAAAGATCAAGACCAAATGAAGATCCAATGGTCCATGAACTATCATATAATTTTGATCTAATAGTGCATTTGAGAGAGATGGTAAGAAGTGCACATTGTTTAATGTTGAGAAAAGGTAAAGGATAAGGATATAATGGTTCTCATTAAATCATGTGATTGAGATCGACAGTGCAAGTAGAGTCAAAGTGGTCAACCTATTCAAAGTTTAGCATCATTAAATGTTTATATCCTTAAAATAAGATATATTTTACATGATTTATATAGGTAGTGAGGACATGAGATGATAACATAGTGTCTGAGGTTTAATTGTGACCGTTGGCATTTGAATATTTGAACTTTGCAAAGGGAAAAACTAGTGCTTTGTATTTTATCCTTAACTTTTTACCCAAGATGAATTCAGAGATGCTATAAAAATAAAAGTAAAATAAGATTTAATTTAACATATAAGGAACCTAGTTATAATGTCTGAATATATGTACAATCAAAAATATTAAGATCCAAAGTTGACTATGTGTTTGACTAGGTTCTCTAAGTGACCCGAAAAGGATGTTTGAGCTTGTTTTATTGTTGTTTGGATGTTTCATGATGAATTATATATTATATCATGTTTTATAATATATGATGAAAATATATGTGCATTATTAAGGTTTGAACAATCGTATATACCATGAAAAAAGGTTTAGAAGTTGATTGTGTATTCATTCATGGTGACTATGTGTACAAAGTGTTGTTTGAGAAAATTATGATTTAGCATAAAAGTGTTTTGGAATCTATGATCATTTTAGGATGTGAAATGGGTCATGTATATTGGGTCCATTTATTTTAAAGTGATCCTATGTTCTTATTTTGTTTCAATAAGTGTCAAAGAGGTGAATGAGTCTTCATACGACCTAAAAGGTGACTTAAGACTAGTTGAAAGTGTGTTGTGCTTAAGTATAACCCATTTAAGTTGCATTAAGGGTGAAGGCATGTATTTTGGAAGAAAATGAAATATTATGGACTTGATAATTCATGAATTCTCTATAAATAATGAAAACAAATATGATGGTTTTTAGACTTGTGAAAAGCTTGTGTGTGATCAATAAGCATTAAAGTGAAGGACATAAAAGAGTAGGTGTGCCTAGTGGATGGGTTGATAATTTGAGTAGATTAAGGACTATGTATATGAATTGTATTTCATTTTTCATATGTAATATTAGTGTTCTTATAATTTGAGGATATGAAAAGAGGTATGAGTGTACATATGTGGACAGTTTGAGTGAAGAAGGAGAGAAATTGTGGCATGAATATGTGAGAGTCTTGTATGAGATAGAAAAAGAGTTTGTGTAGTGGTTAGATAATATGATATCAATAATTAGGTTTTGAATACATCAATACTAATTTAGAGGTGTTCACTTCAAAGGAGGACCTAAAGGACTTGATCTTCCTTAGGGGAAGTTACTCCTTGTGAAATAGGTATTTCATTAAAGGCCTTTGGTTAGGAGGATTTGATCAATGTTTTTTGGTGTAAATGAGTTGAAAAGTCTCTTATTTGTAATTTATTATAGGATAAGTAGTCCATGTGCTATATACTTGAGATTTGGTTTTATTCCCCATGAGGGTTTCCCATAGGAACTATGTGTTATGTGTTTGATCTTGTGTATGCATTAAATGAATGATCTCTCTTGTTAATGTTGCTTGATCAAGATTGATATATGTTAATTATTTAATATCTGGAAAGATTAGAATTTAAATTGAAATATTTGATCTTACTAATTCACCCTAAATCTCAATTATTGTACCTCTAATAATTGGTATCAAATCAGTTTATTTGGTAAAGGCTTGATATCTTGAAGGTGATTCAAGGTACAATATGGGTAGTCATCAAGGAGGTTTCTCTACTAAGCAAGCACTAATTTTTAATGGATCCAATTATTCATTTTGGAGTGATAGGATGAGGACATAAATTATGTCCCTAGGGTTTGATGTATAGCAATCTATAATAGTTGGTTATGTTGTTCATATTACTCCATCTAGTGTTGTAGACAAGAATCTATTTGAGAATAATTATAAGGCAATGAATGGTATCACATGTGTTATTACAAAGATTGAGTTCACCAAGGTAATCCATTATAAATTTGCTAAAGATGGATGGGAAAAAATGTAGATCATTTATGAAGGAGATTCAAAGGTCAAAGTTGCTAAGTTGCAAACTCACAGAAGGTAATTTGAAAGTCTCAAGATGAAGTAAGAAGTTTTTGTAGCATCCTTTCTATAGAGATTTGATGAGATTGTGAACATCATCAGAGGTCTTGGAAACAACCTTAAAGAGGCTACTATAGTTCAAAATGTATGAAGGTCTCTATCCCTCAATTTTGATCCAAAAGTATCTACCATAGAATAAAGTCATGATCTTACTCAATTGAAGATGCATAAATTTCATGGCACCTTTACTGCCTATGAGATGAGGAAGAATGATGATATACCAACAAAGAAGGAAGAAACATTCAAGACATAAATGAAGCCAAAGAAGAAGTTCCAAGGTAATAAACCCAAGGAGGATGAAATTTTTGATATAGATGAGGATGAAATAATTGCTTTGATTTTAATAAAATAAAAATAGGTTCAGGCAAGTATAAGGGTAAACTACCCCTCAAATGCTTCAATTGTGGAGAGGTAGGACAGTTTGCTAATAAGTACCCTCATAGGTATAAGAAGGATGATGATGAAGAGCATGATCAAGGTCATGATGATGGTAAGAGATCATTCAAGTTTGATAAAATAAAAAAGGGATTCAAAAGGTTTGAAAATAACAAGAAGTAATTCAAGGAGAAGAAGAGTCTCTACACTAAAGAAGATTGCAACTCATCAGATGAGAGTGAAGTCAGTGACTTATAGTATGATCATGAAGATGATAGTCTTATTGAAGATGAATCTATGTTCATGGCTAAAGAAGGTAATTTCTCACATTAAAAGGAGTCTAGTTGGAGTGATTTAGATGATGATGATGATGATGAAGATGAGGTGCATAATGAGACAACATTGACAAATGATATTGAAGAAGTGAAGATTAAGAAGAAGATCAATAAGAAGATGAAATATAAACTCAAGGACTTTGAAGAAAAATTTAGTGTGTATGAGGTAAGAATGAATAAGAAACCAAGGAGCATGAAGATATGGTTAAGCATCTCAGTTGTCAACAAAAAAATCTATCTATAAGCTTGAAATCTAAATAAGATGAATGTGAAAGGTATGTAACTGAAAATGTGTCATTAAAATCTGAGTTAGAGAAGACATCAAGTAAGGTGAAGTAATTTGTGAGATTTTAAAAGATCTCAAGTGATCTAGACAATATTTTGAGTGATAAAAAGCATGCAAGTAATAGAAATGGTCTCGGATACAAAGAAGAACTAGAAAATGCAACTCAAGACAAGATGAAGACTATTGTGAACAAGGACAATCATACTTTGGAGATAAATCATAAGATAAGAAATGTAGGTACTAGGATAATAAAGATATATCATATCAAAAAAGAAAATTCCATGAGGTATGCAAGTTTCAATGGTTATCTCTATACTTGTAATTAGTTTGGGCATAGAGCTAGAGAATGTAGAAGCCCTATTAGAAATGAGTTTGCATGAAACTATGGTGGGAATCATTAGTCAAGTGGTGTGGTCAAGGTTGAGTGTTTCAACTATCATGTTGTTGGACACTTTGAAAAACATTATCCATTTAAATTAAGTTAATTTATGTTCACTTTAATAATAATGGTTTGATACAACTATGAAAATATTGGTCACATTGCTAGATTATGTAAGCAAAGGTCTACATATCAGAATAGGTTTAATCAATCTCCAAGAGTGAAAGGAAGAAGGAAAGTTAGCTCATGGAAACCAAATGTGATGAGTGTGAGTCATGATGAGTCTATAGGTCCAAGTAATCTATTTTCTATGGTGGAGAATGCTTTAGAAGTTGAAGATTGCCAAGGGCTCTCATTGCTTGTTCATGTTGTGAATGAAGAGACCAAGTTTAAGAAGAAGACCAAGGTACTAGTTGAGTCTAGTTATGATATTTGTAGGGATCCAAGTGAACATCCTACCATGGCTGAGTATGCATCATACAAAAAACATCAATTTTTTGTACCTAGTGATGAGGTTCCTAATTGCAAGGTGCAATCTTTATGTGAAAAGGTATGTCATGAATCTATGTTGTCTCCATGTATTGTCAATCCAATCTCAAAAGAGAAGATGAGTGATTTATAAAATGAACTAGTTATCATAGTTTAGACTAATAATAATAATAATAATAATAATAATAATAATAATAATAATAATAATAATCTTATAGCTACAAGATAATTATAGTGGTTTTTGAAGATATGTGGGCCACTCGTAGGTTCACTTTGTTTTAAAGCATTATGATGCAAATGATGTCTCTATCTATGCTTCTTAAGAGACACCTTTTAGTGGAGAATCAAGTGTTGTTATGATTTTATATAGATGGTAATATAAGGCTAGAGATCAGTGTTTTTAGTTGGATTAGGTATGTCCAAGTGGAAGAGATGCTATGGTGATGTCAGAGTGATGTCATAGTTGTATATGGTCAATTTGCAGAGTTAGATTGAATGTTTTCAAGTAGAAAAAGAGGATTTGTGATTTTTAAAGATTATTGTTTTTCATAAAAAGGTATATTGACCTTATTCTAGCATGCTCTAGGTGGTTTTGTGGTATGAAGATATGTTGAAGTAAAATTAGATTTTTTCGTTTACTCTTAGGTTTTTTAGTTTATGCTTAAGAGTATGCTGACCCTAAAATGGGTTATAAGACATATGGGTTCCCAAAGATGTGGAATCTCAAAAATTGGTAAAAAAGTGTGTAATGGTTGTCTCTAGGTGTTAAAGAATTTTTATATGTGGATGTTCATTAGAAAGAGGTTTGTTGACTCTATTTATTTTGAGTTTCTAGGGTTTTGGCCTATGTGAGAAAAGTGGTTTTCCTTATGATTTGAGGTTTGAATCTTATTAATAGGATTAATGGGTCAAATAGGTTATCAAATAAATCTTTATAGAGATTTGAATGCTTGTGGTTTTTAATTTATTCATGTTTTTGTCAAGATGGAGGCCTAATTAGCTAGTTGGTTTGTGAAGAAAATATATTACAAAAGATGATATAGATGTTGAAATTTGGTGTGTTAGAAGGGGCATATGAGATTGATCTAGATATGAAGTTTTAGGACTTGAATATGTGTCTACTTATATTTACGAGCTTTGTAAATTCTAGGTAGGGCTACAAGGAGTCTAAACATGCCTAGTATGAAGATTTGATGTTTTTGCTCAGTGTTTCATAAAGATCAAGATATATATGTTTCTATAAGTGTTCTCAAGTCGGTTTAGAGAATGTTTTATTTTTGATGAAGTGGCATGAAGTTATATTTGTGGTCCTTGAGGTGGTTTGAAAGAGAAGGCTAGTAAGCTTGTATAGTGGTTCTTCATGGTGTATGGAGATCTGAAGATGTTCAAGTGATGCAATGGTTTAGAGATATTAGGGGGAATACCTCTTAGATGTTTCTTTGTGAGTTTAATTATATTTTATTATTTTTTTGTGTTCTTTCTTCATTGGTTGTAGTGCTTGGTTGAAGAGAGTTTTGGCATGGAGCAAGAGGAAGTTATCAAGGTAAGAAGAGGTAGGCTCAAGGTAAGGGGGAGGTTGTATCATATTTCTAAGATGGTCCTATCCTTTAGGCAATATTTTTAGGTCCTCAATATTAGTTGGTGCATACTTTGTCATTGTGTCAAAGTGGGAAAAAGTTCCTATTGTGGATTGCTAGAAGAGAGAGAAGAAAGGTGTGAGTTTTATATTGATGGGTGTTGCCATTAATGACAAAGGGGGAGACTATTGGATATTTTTCAATGATGTCATGAAGGTGTCCAGGTGAGTGGATGAAGTTCCTTAATAGTCTAAGTGATAATGACAAAGTCTGTAACATGCTTGTCCTAGTATGCTTCAAGGAGGGTTGGTCGTTCTTCTATTTTGGCATGGTTAGAGATGATTAGGGATGAGTCTGAAGTATTGAGCATGTGTAAGGGGTCTTATCAATGGTCAATAATTTATGGAGAGATTGTGTGTATTAGTATAATTCACTTGTTTCATCATTATTTTCATCCAGACTTTTTGGGTCCAATGGTAGAAAATCTGAGTAGGTAGTTTGATGATGTCATAACTTCCATGTGTGGATAAGTCAAGGGGAGGTGGTCATATGGTTATGATCACATTAGTCCAAATATCTTATGCACTAAATATTAGGTTATGTGATGAAACACAATAAAAATATGTGGGTGCAAAGTTGGGCTCTTAGGCATTTTGATAATGTTTTCTATGTTTAAATATAGTTGAGTAAGCATGTTATTGATGCCTAAATTCACATACATGGAGGTACCAGGAGGAAATGGTCACATGGGTGTTTTAAATATTGTGCCTAATTTCTAGGTTATAATTCTTAGGTAATTAAATGAAGTGAGACAAAATATATTCAAGTGAAAAGTTGGGCTCCCAAGTTGTTTGACAATGTTTCCCTATACTTGGCCAAATTTGCATATTGAAAGAAAAACTGAGTAACCATTTTGATGTAGTCATATTTTACAGTTATGATAGTTTCAAGAGAATTTTATCATATGGGTTTCTTTATATTTGTTCCTATTTTATTTTCACTAACTTTAAGTTGATGCAATGAAGTGCATCAAAATTTATGCATGTGCAAAGTTGGCCTTTCTAGACAGTTCTAGGCATAGTTGGCTCTATGATAGATAAATTTGAGGAGGCATTTTAATGTCATTATATCTCACACATGTGAGGGTTATAAGATAATATTTATATATGGTTATATTATCATATTTAATGATATCATATGGTTTAAATTTAAAACATGTGAGTGAGCGAGGCAAAATTTATGATGGTCCAAAGTTAGCCTTCTAGGTAGATAGCCATGGTCCATATTGTCAATTTTGGAAGAGATAAAGATTAGGACCAAATGAATATATAATGATGCACATTAAATTTTAAAATTTTGATCTAATGGTTCATGTTGAGAGATATGATAAGAATTTCACATTGTTTAATGCTAAGCAAAGGTAAAGGATAGGGATCTAACGGTTCATATTTAATCATGTGATTGAGATCGATGATGCGAGTGCAGTTAAAGTGGTCAACCTATTCAAATTTTATCATTGTTAAAGGTAGAGATAATTATAATAAGATTTATTGTGAATTATTATCTAAGTATTGATGACACAAGATGATATCATAGTGTCATAGGTTTAACTATGACAGTTGGCATTTGAATATTAAATTTTGCAAAGGGAAAAACCAGTTCTCTGTATTTTGTCCATAACTTTTGATCCAAGACAAATTAGAAGATTATATAAAAATAAAAGTTGAAGTGGACTCCATGTCACATCTAATTAACCTATTTATAATGTTTTAATTTATTTATAATCAAATATATTGATATC